>CM032420.1:103102-263102 GCA_019049465.1 Dryas iulia moderata | reverse complement strand
CCGCACGTTTAGCTGTGCACAATTCAGTGCTGGTACCGACGCTGCTATACGGCAGCGAAACGTGGGCATTGCAGAAGAAGAATGAAAGAAAGATGAATGCAGTGGAGATGAGATCTCTTCGAAAGATGTGCGGAGTCAGCATAGCTGACCGAATCCGCAATGAAGAGATACACAAAATGTATTGTCAAATGTAATGTGCATGTATTAGCGAGAACGTCATAGTAAGAATGAAGAAGGGCGTGCTCACGTGGTTTGGGTACGTCGACAGGGTGAGTGATGGAAGAATGGTAAGAAAGACATATGAAGCAAAGGTGAGTGGTAAGAGAGGCAGGGGGAGACTTCGGTTGAACTTCGAAAACACAGTATCGACAATACTGGAGGAAGGCCACGTAAGGCGCATGAGGACTCCCTGGAGGGCGTGCATAAAGAGGTTGATGATAGTGGAAGAGGCGAAAGAAGTATGTAGGGACCGTAGCGTTTAGCGCTCTGTACTCTCTGACTACGCCGCAAGGGATACAGTGTGAAGCTAAAAAAAAAGAAAAAAGAGCGGGAACCAAACCCACAACCAGTATTTGTGCCTTTGCGCCACGACAGGCAACATGGCTGCGGTATTACAAAACCAATTTTAATATTAACATTCTACTGAGTAGGAATCCTCATCGCATATAATAGAAGTTACACCGCAACGGATACCCTAATATAGGTACTTATATACCTTACAAGCAGTGAAATTTCAACATAATTTAAAAAATAAACATTAGTTCTAAAAAATCTTAATACAACAAAAGACAAAAACAACAAAAACACTCACCAATATTAGTATCCACAAGCTTAGCTTCACTCGTACTAAAGTATTCGCCATCATGGGCGGTCACTTTCACCTCATACTCTTGTCCGGGCTCCAGGCCCGTTAATATCACATAATCATCCTCCGTCACCTCATTGCTTTGCATCCAATCGTTGTGTCCCTTCAATCTGTACCAGGCCACAAAATGGCTGCCAGGGTGACCGTCTAACGAAGGAACCCATCGAACTAATATATGAGCGGTACCTTCTTTCGCTGGTAAAGTGCTAGTCTCAAACAACGGCACATCAGGCACTGCATTCACCATAGCTTTAGTCGTTTGTTCTACATAATACTTATCTCCTTCCCCGGCTTTCGTTTTAGCTCGGATTTCTATCCTATATTTAGTATTGGGTTCTAAACCAGCTAGCTTTGCCCTGTCAAATTTGGGGTCGATTTCCTTTTTCCTTTCTTGCAACGGTCCTAGGGCAGTGCCTGTGACTTTCTGATAATATATTTTATAGCCAGTTAGGACGCCATTTTCATCTATCGGCTTGTCCCATTTGAGCAACATGGCGGATGAACCTATGGGGTAGGCCTCAAACGATCTAACCGTCCCTGGTTTTCCTTCAGGAGTCACAAAACTGAGTGTTTCGCTTGGGGGTCCATTGTATCTTCCATTGTAGACTAAAATTCTTGCATTATTTTTTTTGAACGGTTTGAACTTAGATACTAAGGCACTAGATGCGTCTGCTTTGACTAGGATCTCTTTAGGTCTATCCTCTTCCCCGTCTGTCCATGTTTGTATCTTGTACCCCTTGAAGTGTCCTCTCACTGAGTCAGGGGTAACTGGGTTCCAGCTGAGTAGGGCAGTGGTACCGGTTGTTACTTGTACGAGTGTGAAATTCATGGGAGCCTGTAGGGGAGTATCTTCTCCTGACCACCCAATCACTTCCACTGGAGCCACGTTTGATATCCCCTTGTGGTTGACTGCTATCACCTGTTAACGTAAAGGGTTGTGAGACATACGTTGTATATAGTCAAATATTTGATCACTCTCACATATAAATTTATATATTTTTTGTCACTTCATTTTTTTTTATCGATTAACTTTCTAAAGCTATGTGTTTTTATCCCGCCATGCGCCATTGTTTTTGAAAGTCAAAAGAGAACTTAATGTCAAAACACTCTCCGTCCGTTTCCATTTTCCACTCGAAGCAATTGTGCTGAGGGAGCAGAACTTAACGGCGCACTTTATCTTACTAGAAGGACAAAATACCTCAAACATCACATCATAAATAAATCAAAATCATTCCTCCGAGTAGGCATGGAACCCACAAGTATAGCAGATACTCCCATTGCCAGATTTTTTTTTAGCTTCACGTTGTACCCCGCGCACAGTAGGGTAATCAGAGGGAACTTAGTGTCAAGACACTCCGTTCCTCAATTTCTGTCGAATTCTGGATTATTGCGTGTTAAGTAGTGGAGCTTAACGCTGCGCTTTACCTCGATACCAGAGCGAAGAAAATGGAAATATTAAATAATCCCACTCCTCGTGTGGGAATCGAAATCACAACCAATCGCTTTACAATCACACTTTGTGCCACTGCACCACGACTGGTTCCAAATTATTTATTAAAATATAATTGACTGCCATTTCTAATATAGTTTAATACTAAACGTTGAGCTACCTTAATCTTATAAGGCTGGAAGGTGGGCGTGTCTAACACAGTGTACTCGTCCAGGCGCCAGTCCGCGAGCTGCACGTCGCTCCACGCCGCGCCCGAGATGTTGCGGCGCCACGACACCGCGTAGTAGAAGCCCGGACCGTTGTGCTCGATCTGGGGCATCCTCTGTGGATAATTTGAAGTTAATTATTAGTTAAACAATATATGTATCTAAAAACAACCTATTGTTAGAGTATATTCAAGATATCTTGTCCGCCATTTTGGTTGTTCGGTTATATTGGTTTTAGAATGACGCGACACACGATAAGTCAGCTGATTAACAATATAATGCTACAAAATTGTGTACGTCATGTTGTTAACATAATATAATATAAATTAAATAAAACCTTATATCGAACACATGTGTAATACAGACGAAATATCACAAATTTTGAAGTTCGAATAAATTAAATTTCTGATTTATGCATATAAACATATGGAGAAATAATATACAAATTATAACTAAAATACAAAAGATTAAGTTATTTAAAAAAAAAAATATTCCAAAATTTTATAAAACCTATCAATAATCCAAGACTTTATAAAAAACTTTAGAATTACAATAACTTCAAAAATGTCACCAACACTTACCGACCAAGATATAACCATATTATTAGGCTCACGTCCCTTCCCTTCCACGTTATCCGGATTCTTGTAAGGCACGTCCGGTTGAGTGGTACACACGTCAGAATGGGACGAAGGGGCGGATGGTCCTATTTTATTCCAGGCTATCACCCTAAAGGTATAATTGGCCCAGGGGCTTAATTCCACGGTCCATGAAGTATCAATTGCTGGTACACTATCGCTGGCTAGGTCCCAAGTATCGGGGGTGAAGCTTGTGTTAAATTGTATTGAAAAACGTAGGATCGGTGCCCGATTGTCTCCCATTGAATGCCATCTCAGTGTTGCCACTTTTTCGTGGCACTCTATACCGTCTAACGCTGGTGGGTTTGGTTTATCTGTGAAATTAGATATTTTATATTATTGTTAGTTTATTTATAATTAAATAGAAATTTATTATGAATTAGGCCATTGTGGCTCAGTGAGAAAAAGCCTGTAGGCATGTTGGTTGTGGGTTCAATTTTCATTTGAGAGAATGATTATATTTAAAATATGTTCATTTTCTCTCCTTTGGAATATATGGCATTGAATACCGTTACCTTTACAAGTAACATTCAAAGAAAATGCCTTGACACTGTACTCTCTGAATACACGGGGAAAGTACAATGCTTCTATTGTAATACGAATAAGTATAAAAATTTTAGTAAGAATATATTTCGATATTTTTTTTTAACAAACATAACAGATGATTAAGAAATACATAACGCATGTGTATGTAATAATATATATATTAATTGTAGTATTAATTGGTGAATGTAGGAGGACAGCATCTGACAGTAAACATGCTTGGTTGTGGGTTCTATTCTCATTTGGAGCCTTGATCATATTTAAATTAATTTTATTTCTTCGTTCTTATACAAGAAAAGGTAAGAAATCGAGTCCGACACTCTACGCGCAACGCTCGATTTCAGGCGAAAATTGAACAACGAAGTGCTTGACACCGGTCATCTCTGACTACCCCACCATGCGGGAAAAAGCATACGATTGTTTCACACTTAATTTTCGAACATCAAATAATTTAAAACTGATTAAGAAAAACCCAAGGATATTTAATACAAATATACACTTATATATAATGCTACTAAAAAAATCATAGAAAAACTTAACCAAAAAAAAACATTTTAAAATTACCTACAAAATACAATGCAAAAAAAAACCATATACCTTGAACAGTAAGCGTAGCCTGAGCTCTCGCCTCGTCAATAACCGTTCTCGCAATACACGTATACTCTCCAGAATCTAACTCCGTGGTGTCAGAAATGAGGAGAGAATAGTCATTGGTCATTCTGAACCGCGGCTGGTTCTCAAAGTCGATGGGCTGACCGTCGTTCAGCCATATGATCTCCAGCCGGAGGGAGTCGTCCGCGTTGGCGTTGCACCTGAACGTGGCCGACGAGCCGGCTGCGACCTCGTAGTGTTCGGGTTTGTCCGTTATTATTGTGCGTTCTGTGGGAAAAGTGGAAAAATTATATAGAATAATCAAAATAAAAATAATTTATTGTCTCTAAGGTAGGATGTAGGTATGGGCAAAAGAAAAAAGTAGATTTAGAAAAAAAAGAACAGAAATATAAGATTGACTCGCGTTTTTTTTGCAAATACCACTCAAATACTTTTGGCCCTTGTTTTTTTTTTTTGCAACTACTACTGACATATTTTAGCTCTCATTTGATTTGCAATTACCACACTCCTATGTTTTAAAGATATTTCTTACGAGACATAAACCAAATGCTGCCATGGGCCGTACTGCCCTATGACCCCAGATAAGCTGGGGTTTTTCTAGACCCAAAATTTCTTAATGGTCCATGCTAATATTATACGGGCAAAACCGCAAGCGTTCGGCAGTATACAAAAAAAAAAAAGTTTATTACAACATTTTATGAATTACAAATTATTTTCAATGTAAACAAGATAAAATTGAACGCAGCGGAATTCGAACATGCGGTTCTTGAAAACTGTTCAAGCTTTCTGACCGCTAAGCAATATGTTCTACATCCGGTTACATATTACAACTATTATATTGAAATTTCTCACAATATTACTTACTTTTAACAGTAAGTGAACCAAAAGCTGACTTCTCTCCAAACTTGTTCTTAGCGTAACACTGGTAGGTGCCGACGTCTGTGTACGACACGTCACGAATAACCAAATCTCCTTCTGAAGTTATATTGTACCTGTACAAGAATGGGAATATCATTAATATACATATTTTCATTATGTATGAATATAAACTATATATATTTTTTACCCTCACGCTGTATCCCACACACATCAGGGTGGGCAGAGAGGACTTTATGTAAAGACACTCTGTTCCCCCACTTTTCCGCTGAATTCTGAAGGTGTTAAGAGTAAAGAAAATGGAAATATAAAATATTTCCACCCCTCGAATGGGAATTGAACCCACAGCCAGTCGCGTTTGCAGTCACACTTTGTGCGCCTGCGTCACGACTGGCTTCAATTGGTATTACGATTACTAAAAATCTTTGTTGCCATTCGTGGCCCAGTGGCACAAGCGTGTGACTGTAAACGACTGGTTGTGGGTTCGATTCCACAACCGGGAAATTATATTTCCATTTCCACAGGAGTGGAAATCATATTTCCATTTCCTTCGCTCTGGTGTCGAGGTAAAACGCGGCGTTAAGTTCCGCCACTTAACACGCAAGCCTCCGAATTCGACGGAAAGTGGGGAACGGAGTGTCTTAACACTAGGTTCCCTCTGCCTACCTTGCTGTATGCGGGATACAGCGTGAAAGCTGCAAAAAAAAAAGAAAAAAGAAAAATCTTTAAATACATATCATTATGTAGATGAGACAACTACCATAAGCTGGGCTAGGCGATGCTGGTATAGAATATCAGCGTAGGCGACAGGACATCGGTAAGAGTAATTGTGTCAATCACCTTAGGTGAAGCACTCATGCTATTTTAAACTATGATTGCTTTCTTAATGAATACCTCTTTAATTTGATTACTGGCGGGATGTGAATATATACCATGTTGGACTTCGATATGATATCCTTAGATTTTAAAATAGGGTTTGCATTAGAGATTGTGGTATAATAACATGCATATGTCATTTGACAATAGAAAAATGCTTATAATCAGGTGATTATGGGTATTTGAATAAAGAATATTTTGGTTATGGTGGATTTTGAGGGGTCGATTTTCCTGAATTTCAATATTATCTATACAAAAAGGTAGAAAAGACAATATGCATATAAATGGTAAACTGATTGAAATATACTGTGCACTTTTCATATTTTACATGTATTTGAAAATTGAATACACGTTAATTCTTTTAGCTGTCACTCATACTTTACAAACACAAAAAGTTAACATCTTATATATTCTTAAGTATATACATGACAAAATTAACAAAAATTAACAAAAAAAAAACAACCAAAATCCGAAAAAAAAAATATTTAAACTTTAAATCATTTTAAATACATACAATATTAGATTTTTCAAAGTTCTAAATCTAAAATGTAAAGTAACTATACTCACTTGCCACCAGTGACATCGACGTCGTCCCTCATCCACTTCACTATGGGTTTGGGCGCACCGAACACCCTACACTTGAGAACAGCTTCAGATCCGTCCACTTTGGTCAAATTCTCCGGACCTTCTTTGATTTCTGGTGGAATCGCTAAAATAGAACAAATTGATTTTTTAATAAATTAAAAAATTGAGATTTTTCTCTAAAATATCTAGTTAGTTTAAACTTTTTTCAATAAAAAAATGCGTGATCAATATAACGTCTGTAAAAATTACACTTTAACGCTGAAACCTAGACTTAGCTTAAATAAAATACAAGGTGTCTGATTTTGAGAATAAAGAATCAGAGACATTGCATGTTAAGTGGCGGAACTCAACTTTTTTCTTTGCCTTCTGACATTAAAATAATTTACACACAATGATACCTTTGAGTGAGTATCGAACCTTTAGCCATCGCTTTAGCTGTGGTTGGGTTTACCTTTGACTTAGTTCATAAAGGTGAGTTACAAGTTTTCTAAAATCTATTTTTGAATATCAAAATAAAATCTACATAACTCCCTTAAAACAGTTTCATTTAAAAATGAAAATTTAATTTTCGTGATATCTATCTATCAACGTCCTTTGTAATTGTATGAAATAGATTCTCTAACATAATAAATGAATGGCGCTAAAATAAATTTCATCTGTTCACTAAAAAAACGCCCATTTTTAATTTTACAACTGAAACTAACCGACTGAAGTGGAACCTTGCTCTCAGCACAGCTATTTATCAAAATTATAGATTACAATCGTAACACGCGTTTATAACAATTAGCTGTACAAATTAAAAGTGAGGACAAATTCATTGTTCTAATGTCTTTTTATTTTTACTATGTATTGAATACAGGAAAAACATATTTTTTTTAATAATATTATTTTTGGTTTTTCAAAAAATATAATCAATTTAAAAAAAAAACCTCTATACTACCAAACCTCTATTACCAAAACCTACTTAACGTTAATTTATCTTTGGCATTTGGATTCAAAAATATTGCCTAAGACAGTCATAAGATAGTCACGCTGTATCCCGCACACAGCAGGGTAGGCAGAAGGCAACCGAGTGTTAAGACATTCCATCCCCACTTTCCGCCAAATTCTGGGGACATTATAACCGGCGGTACCCAAAGTCGTATTTTGCCTCAACACCAGAGCTCGAGTGGGAATCGAGCCTACAACTAGTCACGTTTACATCACAATTGGTGCCCCTGTGCCACGACTGGCCTTAATTTTTCATTAATTTATATATCCATGTATTATATAGTAATATATCCATTTTTATTTTAGCTTCACGCTGTATCCCGCTCACAGCAGGGTAGGCAGAGGGAATCTAGTGTTAAGACACTCCGTTCCCCACTTTCCGCCGAATTCTGGAGGCATATCGTGTTAAGTGGCGGAAGTCAACGCCGCGTTTTGCCTCGACACCAGGCGAAGAAAATGGAAACATAAAATATTTCCACTCTTCGAGTGGGAATGAACCCCACAACCAGTCGCTTTACAGTCACACCTTGTGCCCCTGCGCTAGGCCCTATAATCATAGGCTGGGCCTATAATCTAGGCTGGCCCGAATCATAGATAGGAATACCTTATTGCACACAAAAAATATCCATTTTTTGTGTGCAATAAAGTATTCCTATCTATTTATTTAAAGATTTATTACAGTTACTATGACACCGGTGTCCGGTACATATAGCGACAAAGCTACATACATACATATGCTAAGTAAAACATCCGCCACATTTGGCAGATTGAGATGTGGGCGTGGGTACAGTCCAGAGTTGCGGATGTTACTAATACTATCGTTTAGACTTAAATCTAGGCCTAAATCTAGACCGATGCAGGGGATATGGTGACTAATTCCAAAAGTTTTATAGGCCAGATTACTTGCTGACATGGGGCTATTTCGTTTCATCCCACAGTTAAAAGCATTTATATAATAAACTATTGTGGCGTAGTAGAAAAAAATCGTAATATATGAGGTAGTCGGCGGTTCGATATCCGTTCAGGAGAATGTACAAAATATAATAATATTTAAAAGTATAATATGAAATGATATTTCACTTAATATCCTTATGCTTACGCTACAAAATCTATGAAAAAAAAAAATTATGCCCAAACATGATGGCACCAAGTGTGAGGCCGTAGCAAGTAATATGACGTAATTTAGTTGTTTGGCGCGATATAAAACGTGAACTAACAATAATTTTAATGTTTGTCAAGTACTTACAAACCCACTAGTTGTCACGGCAGACATTTAGTGAGCAATATATTAAAAATGTGCCATTGTAATCTTTCCATTTGTAGAAATCGTTTAATTAATTGCCCTTATTACAAACAGTTAAAAAAAGCCTTTAAATTTCCTTGAAACTTATTTATTCTATACACGCTTACAAATATACAAAAAAGAAGTTTAAATAATTTACTATATCATATTTAAACAAGTTTTACTTTCATAGCTTAGGTGATTATCTAGTAAGTTTAAGTAAACATTTTTTTTTTTTTTTTTTTTTTTATATTTTACAGTCGTATGTTTTATAGCTGTCACACCGTCAACCAGCTGTCAACCAAGAGAAATCTCGTTTCCTAATCCTAATTATAAGTTTATAGCCAAAAGTAGAGAACGAAGTATGTTATCACTCGGTTTTCTCTGATTTCCCTGCTATGCGAAAAGAACTAAAAGATACTGAAACTGCTTAATTAAATGATTACATTTATAAACGCTTCGAACTTAGCTTTAAGCATTGTTTACAGAACAGACAGTAATTTCTTAAAACAAATATCTTAATTTCCGCCAAAAAATTAAAACAAAAAACAAAAAAAAATCACAATCTAAACTCATTTTTTACGAGATATTCATTACCCTGCCTCTTTAGCCCATATTGACATTCATTGTCTAAATTAGTTAATTTAACAAGAGCAATTTGAAGGGGTAGAATAAAGGGTGGCGTGAAGAAGCACGTGGCAATTGGGGTGAACCGAAATTAGCTTCGAGTAAAACGTTTAGTATTAAACACAATGGGAGAGGCGAGAACTGCGTATTTTGTTTTAGCAGTCAAGTAGTAAGTGAGAGCTGTTCGTTGGTAGTTGGTAGGTAGTAAAGTAAGGCATAAGGCAGTATTATTGTATAGAGTTATTTAGTTAAGAGTGGAACGCTGTGCTTTTTTAAACGTAATTAAAATAAGAAATATAGATTTTGTTTATTTTAACGTCTATATTAGGGCCGTTTAATTGTAATAAAAAGGGCCGTTATCGCGCATTGGCAGAACTTTTGATTTTAAGCGCGAGCGCGATTGGTTGTGGGTTCTATTGCCACTCAGAGGCATAGTTTTATTTAAATTATTTTATTTCAATCTCTGATAGGACTACGCGCGACATTGAGTTCCTCCACTTAACAGACTATGACTCAAATACGAGCAGAAAGAATAGAAGAGTGACTTGCCACTAGATTTTCTCTGTCTACACTATCTTGCAGAGTAAAGTGTAAAACTAAACTAAATATTTATTGTACCCAAAATACTATTTTAAATCAACAATCGGCATCACATAGCTACGTAAAAGCTTCCAACAGTTAGTTATTACAAACCTAAACCATACTTACGCAAGAATCTAAAAATGAACGTTTACACAACGCATAGCTAAACGCTTTTAAAATCTTCCAGTTATTAGTAATAAAATATAATCAACTTACAAGGTAAGAAATAGATAGTTATAAAGAAATTTAATCTAATTAAAAACTTCTAAGCATTCTTTAGAGGAAATACGCAAACCCGTATGGCTTCTTTATGTTAACATATTATAGGTATATATGAATAAGGCGAAAAGTCAATATCTATACAAATTCTGAATTACACAAATATTTAATAGTTGCTAAGAGATTTTTGGTTTTTACGAATTTAACGAATTTTAAAAGAAACTATTTTAAAACCGGATTAATTGCGCAGAAGACGTAAATAGTGACAGGTAGAGAGAGAGAAATCATAGACACTACTGTTAAGTGTTCCAAACGTGAAGTTTTCTAAAATGTATTTTCAAATCCATACTTATATTATAAATGCAAATGTGTGTCAGTTTGTCTGTCACTCTTTCACGGTTAATCTACCGGTCCGATTTGAATGAAATTTGGAATTAATTTAGTTCAAGATCCATGTTCAAACATAAGGTACATTTTTGTCCAAAAACCAACCCGTAAAGGGTTGAAATAGGGGAAGAAAGTTTGTATGAAAAATCTAAGCCGCTTGACCGATTGTATTGAGTTTTGGCATAAAGATTGTTTATAAAACTGAATTAAGCATAGGCTACTTTATTTTTTGAGAAATCACCCCAAAGGGTTGCAATATCACGAAATAGCGATAGTCGCATAGTTTACGCGGCGAAGCCGCGGGTAGGTGCGCTACTATCAAAATATACGTAATCAATCCGTTCAAAATAGTTTTATTTAAAATAATTATTCGACATTTTTGTAATTACACATTAGGCAATAATATTAATTATTAATTAAAATGCCATGTATTTTTGCATTTATTTATACTTAAGCAATGTTTAAGAAGTGTTATCTTGGCCTGTTACAAAATTGGATAGGGCCTTTCCCAAAAAAGGTTGCTCACCCCTGCTCTAGACATTTACCTGACATTTAGTTCAAATTGATTAATGGCCCTCACGCATCATACAAGGCCAATCACGCGTAACATCAGATTCTTAAGGGGAAAATTACGCATACGTAATAATATCGATAACCAAACAAAGGTGCGAAGGGTGGTTGAACTTTAAAAAAACCTTTCCCTATAATATAGCCGCACCCGAATTCCTAAATTAGGGGTAGCTAGGGTTGCCATGTCAAAATCTATAAACCCGGACAAAAATTACAAACGAACTCGGATTTGGGAGCCCACAACTCAGGCGTTTAAACAGAGTATATTTTCTAAGTTACTCTGTAGAACAAATTGTAGTTATTAGTTATTTTAATATAATTTTAAATATCTCAATAACAAAATAAAATATTCACAAAATTTTAAAGCCTTATTGTCAATCTTCTTACATTGCTTAATAAAAAAAAACAAGGGCATACTTTTAATCAAAATCAAAATTTTATTAATCTAAATTATTTTTATTGACGACTAAAAGCCAGACTTAAAATATAATCCGGCAAAGAACCTCCCTGGACGCCTTTTAATCTAAAACAAATACAGGGAAATCCGGACGCATGGCAACCCTAAGGGTAGCAGATGATTCATACAACGTGATCTCATTCGATTCGGCAAAAAATACAGCTGGTCGATTTTTTATTTTATACATCACTACGATATGGTATTAGACGATTTATTTTTTTTAAATAGATATCATCTTTCTTTCTTATAGATTGTTTTTTTTATATTGATCTTAAACTTTTGTGGATATCATTTATAAAGGTTTTACGAACATCTGGCGTTATAACAACTGCCATTTTTTATATTAAACAGATGAAACTATTTAAGCAGCATTTATAGTATTTACTTTAGACATTTTACGTCTTAGAATTTAAAGGATAAAAACAAAAATGTCTTGACAATGTCTCTCTATCTACCTAGGGAAAAATGTGAAGTTGTATATCATTTAATAGTTTTTACTCCAGACAGGGTAGACAGAAAGAATCTTGTGTTAAGATTCAAGACACCCCGATTTTTATTTTACTACTGAATTCACATGTTGAGTGGCTAAATTCAATATACATTACCTTTGTTTTGCCAAAGTGGTGAAATGAAAATAACTCAAATATTGCCCCAAGTACCTCAAACTTAATTTAATACAGGACAGACAGTAATACATTAAAATATCAACTCAATAAAGGATACAACATTTTGGGCAACTTTTAAAACAGTTAAATTAGAAGTGACAGTTATTGTAGTGGTTGACTGCTAGATGCTGTTAGTCTAATAAAAACCGACAAATGGCCATTTAAAATATCATTAAGGGCAAAGGAAATATTTCTCATCATATTTAGTTTGAGTTTGAATTATAGTTTTCATGTAGATATCGTTTAGTAGATTATTAAAGTATACTAATAAAACAGTAATTGTGTATTTTTAAATGAAATTATGATTAATCTAAAATGAATGTGCATTTATGATAATATATTTCATTTCACCAATAGTTACAGGCTCAAATCTTTATACGAGTTATTTTTTACATTAATTAATACTATAAACGTTTATTGAATATTCATTCTATAACATTTTTTTAATAAAAACGGGCTGTTGGACATCTAAATAAAAAAAATATAGTAAATTCTCAAAAAGCACTTAATTTGTACTCAGCAAAATAAGAGAACAACAGTGACGTAACCAATTCCTTTAATCAGCATATTACGTCACGTTCATATTATTAATAATTACACATTTTATGAATAAATATTAATATTTATAAATGTCGCTATGGTTTTAATAAATTCTCATAAATAACTAACCACGTTAAGTAGTATTAAGATAATACTGTATGACTCATAATAGTATGTCAGCTTCATTCCAATTAATAAGCAAATAACACAAATAACAAGTGTTTCGTCAAATGTGCAAGTGTTTCATCAAATGTGCAAAAGAAATAATACGGAAGATGAGTCTAGTTTTTTTTTTGGCTTCACGCTGTATCCCGCACACAGCAGGGTAGGCAGAGGGAACCTAGTGTTAAGACACTTCGTTCGCCACTTTCCGCCGAATTCGGAGGCTTGCGTGTTAAGTGGCGGAACTTAACTCCGCGCTTAACCTCGACACAAGAACGAAGAAAATGGAAATATAATTTTTCCACTCCTCGAGTGGGAATCGAACCCACAACCAGTCGTTTACAGTCACACGCTTGTGCCACTGGGCCACGACTGGCCACTGGATGAGCCCAGTATTTGTCTATTATTAAAAATACATCGTTGTGAAAATTTTTCAAGGGCCAGTCGTTGCGTAGTGGAACAAACGTCTGACTGTAAACGACTGGTTGTGAGTTCGATTCCCATTTGAGGAGTGTAAAACTTTTATATTGGGGTCCATGATGGAATGCTTGCCCGTAGCGATCCCCGCCAGCCCTACTTGTTAGGGCTGCAGAGTTCCATCCGCCACGTACACCAGGGCACTGAATGTTAGGGCGTCCCCCCGAGGCGACGCGCACCAGCGCGTCCCCGTTGGTGCGAGAAGTGGGGAGGGGGGAGTAGACGAGTGCGGCGTTGGGGACCGCCACCCGACACGCCATGTCCGAGACGGCGGGAAGTGGAGGACGGAGCTACAAATAGCTACGTGGAATGTAAGAGGAGGGATGGAACAGAAGATGAATGAATTACTAGATGTGATGGATGATAGAGATCTGGATGTGATCTGTGTGACTGAGACCAAGAGGAAGGGCAGTAACACTACCGATCTGCCGGGTAGTCGCGTAGCTCTCTGGGCCGGCGTACCAGAGAGTGATCGCGGGTGTCAGGGGGTAGGTGTGTTGTTGTCCTCTCGATTGGTGTGTGCAATGGTGGAATATAAGGCGATCAACCCGAGGCTCCTTTGGGTTCGCTTTAAGCTGGGGATCACAAGATTATTCTTGTTAACGGCCTACGCGCCAGTATCCTCAGCTCTATCAGGCGAGCTAGAGGAGTTCTGGGAGAGTGTCAGGGAAGTTCTAGGTAGCGTAAGAGCGAATGAAAAGTTAATAGTGTGCGGTGACTTGAATGGATGGGTCGGAACCGAGCGGATCGGTTACGAGCTTATATTAGGGAAGTACGGTGATAGGAGAGTGAATGAGGCTGGTAAGCTTATTTTGGAACTTTGTAAGGAGAAGAATTTGTTTGTGGCAAACACGATGTTTGACCACAAACAAATTCATCAGTACACATGGGAGCGAATGGAAGAGAAAAGTATGATTGACTTATTCCTGGTGGATCAGCGTATTCGGAACCAAGTTATGGACACGCGTGTGTTTAGGGGTGCCGACTTGGGAACGGACCATTATCTAGTTGTTACTAGAATAAGGGGTCTGTTCACAGGCTGGCGCGCCCGCACGAGGTGTCCAAACTTGGAGGCGAATAACCGCATAAGAAGCTGGAAGCTTCAAGATCCACCTATTAAAGAGGAATATAAAGAAAAGGGTTTCCAAGAAGCTAGACAGTTGCGAAATAGGAAATGAGAGTGTAGAAGTATGCTGGCAGAATCTTAGGAATAGTATGACTGAAGCAGCAATAGAGGTGTGTGGTACTGTGAAAAGAGGCTTTAGTAAAAAGCGCGATGAATGGTGGGATGACGAAGTGAAAGATGCCGTAGAAAGAAAGAAGAAAGCATGGCAGGATTATAAAGCCTCTGGTAAGAATAAAAGTATGAGAGAGATCAAGAAGAAAGAGTACAAGTTGCAAAAGCACCAAACGAAAGCACTGATTAAGGCGAAGCGTGAAAAGTCGGAGAATGAAAGAGATGAAAGGTTGACGAACAACTTCCGAGAAAACACGAAGCTTTTCTGGAGAGAAGTTAGTGATTCTCGGGGTTCTTCGCCAACCTGCAGAATGAAAGGGGTGCTTTCGAAGGACGGTGAAATATTAACAGAACCAACACCCGTTTTGCAACGATGGGCGGAATTCTATAAGGAGATGTATGAATGTGATGACGCCTCTGTCTCAAGTAACAGCGATATGCTGAATCTTGATGTAGCAGACGGCGAAATCAGTATAAAAGAAGTAGAGAGTGCGATAAGAAGTCTGAAATGTGGTAAGGCAGCGGGAGCAGATGGAGTTACTACTGAGATGATCAAACATGGTGGGCCGCGCGTCTTGGACCTGTTCTTTCATCTATGCAATTTATGCTGGAAGAAAGGGGAGGTCCCAGATGATTGGCGAGGCGCAGTCATCGTGCCTTTGTATAAAGGCAAAGGTTCACAGATAGACTGTGCAAGCTATAGGGCTATCAGTTTGATTAGCTTAGGTAGTAAAATTTATGCTAAAATTTTAGCGAGAAGAATGCAAGAGAGATCTGAGAGGCTGTTGTGGGAGGCCCAAGGAGGCTTTAGACCTGGAAGAGGGTGTATGGATCAGATCTTCTCCCTCCGCATGATCACGGAAAACTTTTTGGTTTACAGCCAAAAAGTTTTCTGTGCTTTTGTGGATTTGGAGAAGGCATTTGACAGAGTTGTGCGAAAGAAGTTATGGGAGATACTGCCTCGGTACAATGTGAACGGACCCTTGTTGCAGGCTGTAAAGTCTCTTTACCGAGATCACTCAGCCTGTGTACGAGTAGGAGCTGGCATGTCGCCTCGGTTTGATATTCAATCGGGTGTCAAACAGGGTTGTGCCATGTCAGCTTGGCTGTTCAATTTGTACTTGGATAGTTGTCTCCAAGGAGTGAAACAAAGTGATATGGGAGTGAAAGTGGGTGACTTGAAGGTAAACTGCCTGTTGTACGCAGATGATGCAGTGCTTATTGCATCATCAGAATGCGAGTTGCAGGCATTGGTCACCATCCTGAAAGATGGGTGTGAAAATAATGGTCTAAGCCTGAATGCGAGTAAAACTAAGATTCTGGTGTTTGAAAGAGACGAAGAAAGAACGGAATGTAAGATCATGGTTAACAGAAAGAAATTAGAACAAGTGAATGAGGGTGGTATATTTGGGAAGTATGTTTAGCAGAGATGGAAGGTATGATATGGATGTTGAAAGGCGTATTGCTGCCGGTAACAGGGTTAACGGTGCCCTCGCTGCGTTGATGCGACGGCGGAACGTGAGCATAGCCGCACGTTTAGCTGTGCACAATGCAGTGCTGGTACCGACGCTGCTATACGGCAGCGAAACGTGGGTATTGCAGAAGAAGAATGAAAGAAAGATGAATGCTGTGGAGATGAGATCTCTTCGAAAGATGTGCGGAGTCAGCTTAGCTGACCGAATCCGCAATGAAGAGATACACAGAATGGCAGGTATTAGCGAGAACGTCATAGTAAGAATGAAGAAGGGCGTGCTCAGGTGGTTTTGGGCACGTCGAGAGGATGAGTGATGGAAGAATGGTAAGAAAGATTTATGAAGCAAAGGTGAGTGGTAAGCGAGGCAGGGGGAGACCTCGGTTGACCTTCGAAAACACAGTATCGATGATACTGGAGGAAGGTCACGTAAAAAGCATGAGGACCCCCCGGAGGGCGTGTATGAAGAGGTTGATGACTGTGGACGAGGGCGAAAGAAGTATGCAGGGACCGTAGCGTTTGGCGCTCCGTTCTCTCTGACTACCCCGCAAGGGATACAGCGTGAAGCTAAAAAAAAAAAAAAAAAAAAAAAAAAAAAAAAAAAAAAAATTTAATATTCCATTTCCTTCGCTCTGGTGTCGAGCCAAAGCGTGGCGTTAAGCCCCGCCACTTAACACGCAATGCCTCCGAATTCGGCGGAAAGTGGGGGACGGAGTGTCTTAACACTAGGTTCCCTCTGCCTACCCTATTATGTGCGGGATACAGCGTGAAGCTACAAAAAATATAATAAAAATATCTTTTCAAGTTACATGGAACTTGAAAGGTTTTTAGAACGATGTATTTCATGTTTTTAAAATTGGATGTAGTGTTTTGAATCTTTATGAATATCCCACGATACGAATCAAATTGCAAAATAATACAAATATCATTTTCATTCTAAAATATTACAACTACCATATTGAATATATGCAAAAAAATCCCAAAGAGTTAACTGTTGATCATCATCCAAACAAAAACTGTATGAATTTTTAACCTAATATGAACAACTGGTTTGGCATTCAGTTGTAGCATTTAACGTCTCATATACGATGAGTATATATAGTAGGATGATAATTTAAAAAAAAACTTGTGGCATTGACAAACAATATGTAATGTACATACGACGTATAAACCGCTATTTTATTTGTTTTTCTTATTTCACTACCTTAGTTACGAAACTAAAAAGTTTTAATATCAAACTCTTAAAACTTACACGATGAATGCTTATAAAGCAAAATTAAAGGAATATGTGTACACGGTAAAATAATTCTAAATCACGGTAAAATAATTGCAAATGTATAATTTAAACGTCCCAGAGGCAAAATAAATATTGTTATATCTATTTCAAATATCGATTGTATCTCATTATAAGCGAACTGTATGTTTTTATGAGAATAAATTCTATAAGCCCATATAAAAAAATATAACACGATAATTAAAAAAAACTTTGGGCCATTACCTGACATACTCGTACTGTTAATATATTGTATATTTCTCTACAAAACTAAAAAGTTTTTACACTAAACTATTTCCCAACCCTTTCAACCTATATACCAACACAAATTAAATACAAAAAAAGGAAATCAATACTCACATTGAACATTAATGTAGACATCCTTGTACACGTAACCATTAGAGTTCGTAGCGTTACATCCGTAATTTCCCGTGTCTTTCTTCACTAAATCCGTAATAACAATAGAGTTGGGTGACAATTGGCGTCGTGGGTTAAACTCCGCCTGTTCTATGGGCTTTCCGTTGTGTACCCACGATATTTGCGGCTCGGGTGTACCTTCCGCCCTACAATTGATAACCGCTGTCTCTCCTTCGGCCAAATTCTGGAACTGCGGTTCTTCTATGAAGAATGGTGCAGCTGAAAGAATTATATTTTTTTTTATTATAATTTTAGTTCAATACATGAAATATGGAAAAAATGGAAAATTTATATATACAAAATAAAATATATATTTTAGACGCAGTAATAAATGACTACATATTTTGAGTAATTATATCATCAATATACATTCAGTTATTGGTATATTCATAAAAGTATATGAAGGAAGCAAAATATTGCTTAAACCTGAAAAAATATGTGAAATATCTGCATAGATTACACAGGTTACTTTTATTAAACATTAAATATTATCCATTTTCATGTTATAATACTGTTCTCAGTTTTGTACGAAGTTATAACATGTGGAATAATAGGTTGTAAATGATAGTTTCAACAAAAATATCAAATAATCGTGAACTGCGTGTACTCTGCAAAACTGTAATAATACTATAGTAAAGATTAAAAAAAAGACCTTAATAAATACTAATACTTAAAATTATAATACCATTACTTAAACCTTTTTCAATACGCCGCTACAAAAGCTTAGGACACGAGATTTATAAACGCAGGGTCCACATATTTACTTTCATGGCTTTCGCAAACGTACACACAGCAGTAACGAGAATAAAAAGCAAAATTTATAATCCGCTCGAGGGTGGTTTCTATCGGCGTAACGAATGAGACTATAACCGAGGGGCTACATGGCATAAATATGACGGTTTTTAGTACAAAAAAACTTCCAAATATATCGCATCCTGAGAATTAAACTGCCCCAACTCAAAATATCCGCAAATGTTGGTTTGCTGAAAACTATCATAAAAAGCCTGTACTAAGTTCCTATCCATACTTATATTATAAATACAAAAGTCTGTGTGTTTGTCTGTCACGCTTTCACGGCTAATCTACCGGTCCGATTTGGATGAAATTTAGAACGAAAGTAGTAAATAATCCTGGGTCTAACATAGGCTATTTATTTTTTCAAAAATCAACCTCTAAAGGGTTGATATAGGGGATGAAAGTTTTTATGAAAAATCTAAACCGCTTGACCGATTGTAAAGAATTTTGGAATAGATATAGTTGTTAAACCAAGGCTAAACATAGGCTACTTTATTTTTCAAAAATCCACCCCCGAGGGTTGTAATATAACGAAACAATTAGGCAGTCCACACGGCGAAACTGCGAGCGGGCCGCTAGTTTAAATATAAAGCAAAATGTATTTTTTTTTAATAAAATATATATTAATATATTTTTTTGAGTTAGACCACTTTAGTTCTAGGGGTTGAAATATATTCTCAGTTCTCTACGCCTTCCTTATTGTCTTCCTTATTGTATTGTTATTGTCTACACGCTTTAACTTAAATGTTAGAATGGAGCCATTGTGTCGTTTCCCCTCACTGTGATCGCGTGTTGGAAGCGTACATGCAATGCCCTAAACAATGCCAGTGACACCTTAATGTTGAAAAGATTTTCTCGTTAATTATTTCTCCCCCTTTTTTTAAAAGAACGTTTGAGTGAGTAAACATCATAAATCTGGTTTTCCCTGCACGTAAGTGTTCATGTAGAGGGATAAGGCAACCCCAAAAAACTTGTTAGTCCTAATCTACAATATTATTATTAACATAAAATTTTCTTAGAATATTTATATAATGGGTTCAATTTATAAGGTATATCAGATAAACAGGAAATGAGCATTACCCGGGGTGTCATAAAATTTGAGTCAAGTATCATTCTGACAGTGCTAACTCAAATTAATAACCATGAATTATGACCTTGTCACATATCCAATATTATTATAAGAATATATTTCTTCATAAATTACGCAGCTTCACGCTGTTTCCCGCATAGCAGAAAAGTCAGTCAGAAACTTTCACAATACTTTGTCCACTTTCTTCCAAAAATTGAGACATTGCTCTTTGAGTGGTGGATCCCACCACCGCGATTTGTCTTATAAACGAAAACAAAGATATGTAAATAATTTAAATAAAAAATCTTAAAGCATTTTATGTCTCATTCAATATAAAATCTAGAGGTACATTACACTCACTCTTCCCCAACGTTAGAGGTTACAGTCTCTATTATACCCAATGTTAGAGAATATTTGTCTTAAATAACATATGCGCCCCACCTTGCTTATTCAGACAAGAAATATAACTATATTTTACCACCCCAAATCAAGAATCAAACTCGTAACTTCCTAACCACCCAACCGTTATCGAAATGCGTCATAACATCATAACTTCCAATGTTTGTTTATCCCACAAACGCGTAACACTTAGTAATCCGTCAATTGCGTGCAAGTTACGGAGTTATTCGCGTGACACAATTACTCCGGCGTGGTGATGCGTAACTGAATGTACTGGACAATTGTTATAATACTTTAATTTTTTTAGGAGCCAGTCGTGGCGCAGAGGCACAAAGTGTGACTGTAATACGACTGGTTGTGGGTTCGATTCCTACTTGAGGAGTGAAAATATTTAATATTTCCATTTCCTTCGCTCTGGTGTGGGCGTTAAGTTCCGCCAACTAACACACAATGCATTCAGAATTCGACGGAAAGTGGGAAACTAGGTCCGCTCTGTCTACCCTGCTGTGTGCGGGATACAGCGTCAATCTAAAAAAAACTCTTTTTTGTTTATTGGTCCACAAAACAAACAACAATCATAATATTTTACAATAAAAACTAAACTAATAACGCATCACAAATGATTGTACTCTTTATATGTAGACACAGCATAAAACTTATAACGTGTAACGGTAATAATGACATTTAAGTGTTCTGAAAAGGACGGGATTGTGTCAGACCATTGTTTTTGAAAAGACCGATTTGTTTGTACGTAATTAAAATTATGCGTTGACCATTTATTTACGGAGTGAGGTTATCGGATGAACGACAGAACGCTTGCGTCATTGTAAAAGAATTTCATTCATGTCGGTCTGCGTGGTTTTATACGTTTTTCTATATATTTTGTTTGAATGTTAAACAATTTGATGTATAATGACCTCTAATAAGCTTTGCAAATTTCGTCTCGTAGCAGAGTCTTTGTCAGACACTCTGGTCATCATCACGTTTCCAAAATCAAGACATTGCGGATTGTGGTGAAAGAAATTAACCTCGCATTTTGTCTTACATTTCAAGGCGGAGAAATAAAAACATTGACATATAACAAATTCTCCGAGTGGGAATCGAATCCACTACCATCTCGTTTACACTAACTGCAACCACTATAACACTACGCCATGATTGCTTCTATGACCTAGAGAACATTTTCCCGAAATAACTAAAAACGGAAAACGTAGTGACTACAAGAAAAACAGACCTGGCTTCAACTTTAACAGCTCTACAAAAAACCTATATAAAAAAATAAACTACTTATTATTAAAAACTACGCATACCTAACACAAGCCTACCCATTGTTTCTAAACGAATCAGTACAAAAAAAAGAATAGCCCAAGCAACTAAAAAGGGCGGCACGCTTATTAAATCATAAAACACGACCGGAACGCCATAATTTGATCGCACAGAAATGCCGGTGTCCTTTGTCCGAAATATTCCGCCCTTATAAGGTCGTCTATGTCCCCAATTGGATGTATTAGAGACGCACTTCCGGACTGCTGCTACAACTAAATTACTGGAGGCGTTTATGAAATAGAGCAATCGTGTCGCGTTGTATATGTCATCAGGTGTACATGTGTTCTGGAGAAACTTTTACAAATATATTAACTAAATTATACTATATGCTCTTCATTTCCCGCTAATCTTAACTATTTGTACAATTTTTACAAATGCACTAAATGGGCAACTGCTATGTCAACTTATAGACAGTCTAACTCCGTTAAATGATTAGGAATACCTCCTTATTGACAAAAAACGAAGTATTCAGAGATATAGAGTCAGATAAACCTTTATTCTTTTTTAATATATTCAAATAAATTTTTTTTTGGAGATCATCATGGCGGGGTAGGCCATTGTCTGACTGTAAACGCGGTTGAATTTGCATTCGATTCCTACTCGGGGAATGACTATATTTAAACTAATGTCATTTTTCCGCGTTACTAAGCAATACACATAAGTGGACTTCCTCCAACACAAAGTCTCAATTTCGGGCGACAAAAATAAAAAATCACTACATTTTTCGCGTGACACTAATTTATATCTGACTACCCGCCCTGCTAGTGAGCAATACTTGAAACTCCAAATAAAAAAACAAACTTGTTATCTAAACCAGAAAACCAAAAACATATCAAATAAATCAGCGTTCGGCGACGCTTCGCACACACAAAATGTAATTACACGAGCAGTCTGCCCTTTCATTAGTAAGGTGAGCGTAATCAGACTATATTATAATGCTATAAATAGGCGGGCTGGTGGTACAACGACGCTCGAGTATCACGCCCGAGTTCAGCTGGGAACATGAAAGCTCTACGGGAAATAAATAACCCCGTTACTATATTCATAAGGACGGAAATTCTAAAAGGGCACTTGTTCAGGGTTGCTTGGTCGCGAGATTTTTTCTTGCCGAGTGTATTTTTCAGCGTGGAACTCAAGATTATCCATGACCGATTTTGTATGGCGTCTGCTTGGCGCGGGTCGTTTAATCCACGTTACGTTGGGCAATTTAAACTTGATTACTGTACGTGATTAATGAGTTTGGATGTGAAAACGATTTTTTGTGGTATTAAAAATTGCATTACTAACATTATTTTACATTTTTTGAAAATGTTTTAACTATCTAACAACTCGCGACTGGCTCGCGGCTTCGCTGCGTGATTTGCAGCTTTTATCCTCTATTCGAGCCCCTTTAGGATTCTCTGGACTTTCTGTTTAATCATAGTAATATAGCCTATAGCACTCTTGAATAGTAGCTTTCTGTTGGCGAAAGAATTTTCATCATTGGTTCTGTATTTCCGCTTACAAATAAAGTCATAAGCTTTACCTCTTTGTTATATTAATATAGATTTAATGTTTTTTTTTGTTATAGATTTAATATCTAGTAAACTGACCAACAATATCTATTTTACAATGAATATCTCTTTTATAACATGCCTTTATATACGTATACTATAAAAGTTATAAATAACATATCTGTCGCACCAGTTTGTGGTAAACAGGCTCAGGCAAAGTTACTTATGAATTCAGGAAAACTTTACTGAATGAGCTTATATAATAGAGTAAAGTTTTACAATAACTTCAGTATTAAATCTTAAAAAGAAAAATATAATAACTACAGATAATTTAATGTTATTACAATGCTGTTTTACGGCTGTGGAAAACTTAATTTGTATATTGCATGAATTAATGACATAATGTACAGATACAAATAGACAAACGCCACAGGTAATAAAATAAATGAATACAAGTTGTCAACCTGTTATCGTTAGTATTATAGCAAATGCTAAAGACGCTTAGCCATAACTACCCTCAAAATATAACATTAGTAAAAAAGAATCAGCGACATATAAAAAGTAAAGTTCACAAGTCACAAGGTATGTACGGTACGGTACACATTATTCGTCCATTCATCCATTACACACATCTTGAACAACGCAAATTGTTATCCAACTTGCCCTCGACTGCGAATATGAAGTACGTCTGAGTGTCTTAAGTTCTAACCCTAAACCTTTCTACTTCCGTACTATTGTAAATAGACCGTAGAGCCTCTATGCTTATACGTTCTGATGTTTTTTTTAAATTTTATAAATATATTTGCTATTCATTATAATAACTATTATGTTAATTTCTTAGATTTATTAACAAGATAAAGCGCGGCGTTGAGTTCCGTCCCTAAACGCAATGTCACAAACGACATTGGTAATCAAGATAGTATCTTCACATCGTAATCAAGAGACCATCGTGACGCTGTGGTAAAATATCTTACTGTAAGCATGATAATAGTGGATTCGATTCCCGTTCCCGGGAATGATGATATCCTTTAACTATTCTGATATAACACAGCGAGACTTTTGGGTTAAGTTACTTAAAACACAAAAGTGGAGAGTCGAGTAATTTACGATAAGGTCCTCGTGCATGATAAAAATGTTCATATTTATATAAGCCGTTGTCTGATTACAATTTTCCGTATCATCAACATCGGTGGTAAATTAAACAAGTATTCTGTTGATTATTTTTTAATTAAAAGCATAATAAATAATTAAAAACGTACTTTTTTACTGAATATTTTTATTCAATGAATACTTTATAAACTGTTAATCAACATACAAAGCTGGCAAGCTGGAGGCAATTCTGTTAAGAATAACCAATGAGAAACTCACTTATTGGTGGCTGTTTTTAATTAAAAAAAATCTGTATTTTTTTCGGCTTCGCGTTTTTTCCCTAGTAGCAGCATAGTTAGGGAGAACCTAATGTCAAGTCACTCCATTCTCCACACTCTGGCTTTAATTTAGGATATTACGTGTTTAGTGGAGGAATTCAATATCGCAATATCTGGTTCACCATAGTGGAGAAATAAGCAAACATATGACAATTCCACCGAGAGAATTAAACCCACAACGAATCGCGAATAAAGTCATACACTGTTCCACTACGCCACTCTAAATGTTAAGACACTCCGTTCCCCACTTTCCGCCGAATTCGGAGGCTTGCGTGTTAAGTGGCGGAACTTAACGCCGCGCTTTACCTCGACACGGAGCGAAGTAAATGGAAATATAATTTCCACTCCTCGAGTAGGAACCGAACCACCAGTCGTTTACAGTCACACGCTTGTGCCACTGGGCCACGACTGGCCACTGGAATGTATATTGCAATACATATTTGTTACGATTACAATTGAACACTTTTTCCCTGTAAACATCAATCGTACACAGTCCTACACTAATCTTGTTAAGTATAATATTATGGAACATAATAACACGCCGTTTAATTTTTTATTACTTTAAGCCTTTAGACACGGAATACACTCAGGGATCGATTTATTGTATGAAAGCAACAAATGAATTCTATGTGTCTAGAATATAAGTTAACTTTACAATATACGTAAGTAAATAATAGTAATAAGTAGTATTAATTATTAATTGAAGAATAATTCTTACAAGAATATATTAGTCAAGATTAAGACATTAAACCTATTTACATTTTTCGAACATATTTACATAACGAAATATATTGGGCGTAATAAACTAAAACTTGGCACGTAGTAAAGTACTAAGAAGATTTACCAAAATTTCTAAAAGGGCGGTAAAACACATTTTTTAACTTAGTATTTTTACGTTTAACTACCAAAATGAATATGTACTTCATGAATAAGAATACGTAGTTACTTACACTAGGTAAGTTACCTTACTCCTGCAATACGGGGTAAAAATTGAAGCTGTAATCCTACGAAAAATAGAAACAATTCTGGCAAACGACGTTAAGGGCAACAACTAGTCATCAATAAGTACTATGTAAATGCATATTGTACAGGTTAAATTGTATGAGCACAAAGCAGTCTAGAGGTTCCCATTGTTCAGGGATGCCCAACTTTCACGGTGCAACTTTGGTTATAAGCTTCGTGAATCGAAGTTGAGTTTCAATGGAAGACTAATGAAAAACTGATTTTGCATTTTACACGGATCATTAAAATCGTTTCGTTATATAAAATGTAATTATACATTTTTTGATGCCCTACATTGCGATTAAAAACCACAATATGTACGTTTTTTTTTTATTACATTCACTAAGGATCAGTACGTTCTAGTATTTAGTATAATATCTAATAATTCTTTATAATATTTATTATAATAACTTTTTCTTTTCTTTTTTTTTGAGCTTCACGCTGTATTCCGCACATAGCAGGGTAAGCAGAGGGAACCTAGTGTTAAGATACTCCGTTCCCCATTTTCACCCGAATTCGGAGGCATTGCGTGTTAAGTGGCGGAACTTAACACTGCGCTTTGCCTCTGATACCAGCGATGCGATGGAAATGAAAACATTAAATATCATCACTCCTCGAGTGGGAATTGAACCCACAACCAGTCGTTTATAGTCACACGTTCGTCCATTGCACCACGACTGGCCTTTTTTCTTGTTTAACTAAAACCTTGTTATACGATACAACTTTGGCTAAAAAATCAATCAATGTCTATAACATATATGTACTCTTAGTCTATATGTACCGTAAGACGTTCTTTGTGAACTCTTTTTTATGTCTATGATACCTTTCTTTTCTTTCCTAAGTAATTCCCATAATAATTACCTGTATACATCACCCTAACGAGCGTTACGTACATGACAATATATATTTTTTCCCGTTTTTAAACATTTTTAAATTATTTCACACTTAGGAAAATTGAAAAATAAGTTGTAATAAAGCATATAAGAATTTCGACGCAGCGTGTAGTAGAACACATGGCTCAGTGGTGAGAGCGCCTGAACGGTATTCAGGAGGCACGGGTTCGAATCCCGCTGCGTTCAAATTTTTATACGTTTTCGTTTTTAATTTTTACCGATTTTATAATTTATAAATAGAGTTGTAATAAAATATGTCAGCCAAATATTTTTTTTAATAAATATTCAATTGCCTAAATGTTCCTTTCGACAACATAGCTCAATAAAACTAAATATACTCTTAGTGAACTTAATATATAGCCACCCTTGACTAAAACGTTAACCTACACTTGACAAAAAAAACCGGCTTCACGCTCTTTCTCTCGACAGAGGACCTAGTGTTATAAAACTCGGTCCTCCACTACACGCCCGAAATCGATACATAGCGTGTTGGTGGCAGAAATCAACAACGCTTTATCTTAAGTACCAGAGTAAAGAAAATTTAAATATAATCCACTAAGAATCGAATCCCCAACCATTGCTTTACAAATGGTGTCTTATGCACTACGACGTTCTCTTAAAAAATAAAATAAAAATCGTCGTTAAAGCAGTAAAGCGATAGTCGTAGCTTCGACTCCCAATACAAATAATTAAATTTCACACAATAACATAAGAGAAAACACCAAATACTCAACAATATCATACAAAAATACCAAAAAAACATCACCAACTAACCTTCAACATTCAGCTTTATGGAATACGTCTCAGCAGTGCCGACTCCGTTGCTAACTTCACACGTGTACGTCCCCTGGTCTTCGTAACCTGTACGCTTTATTACCAACGTCTTCCCATAGTTGTCTTGTGTGACGCGTTGAGACGAAATTATTGGTTGTCCGTCTTTCAGCCATACCACTTGGGGCAACGGCCTGTGGGTAAAGTGAGTTAATTTTTATCACATATTAAATATTAAAAACGATTAAATACACAAGTCTAAAAATAATAATATGCTTAGATTTATGTTGATTTTTTCTAGCTTCACGCTGTATCCCGCACACAGCAGGGTAGGCAGAGGGAACCTAGTTAATTAAGATACTCCGTTCCCCACTTTCCGCCGAATTCGGAGGCATTGCGTGTTAAGTGGCGGAACTTAACGCCGCGCTTTACCTCGACACCAGAGCGAAGAAAATGGAAATATTAAATATTTCCACTCCTCGAGTGGGAATCGAACCCACAACCAGTTGTTTACAGTCATACGTTTGTGCAACTGGGCCACGACTGGCCATGTTCAATACTGTCTTTAATAAGTGTTAATGTAATTGCAGAAATAAGTAGAATAGTATAAGTCACTTAGCTTAATTTACAACACCACAAATAAACTTAAAAAAACCATTCAAAATAAGAAGTTGCATTCTTAATTTTTTGAATGTCACCCCTGGCAGTATAAAGATTTTCATTATTCATAGACATATTACTACTTAGAGATATTCCTAGTTAAATATTTTTTTTGCTGAATATATATTTCTTATAGTTTTTAGCGATTATTAATAAATAAAATTACATTTTCTTAATATTAAATTAAATAAAAGAAAATAAATTAACTACAATTAGAATAAGTCAATGTTAGACATTTTATAAATCACTAATATTTTTAAATTTAATATTAATATTTGTATTCTATAATTCGTTCATTTATCGGCAGATATATAAATAACCTACTAAACAGAAATGAAAAAGAATACGCTGATCTTAAAAATGTCACGAACATAATAACAACGATCGTATAAAAGTAAGTCAATGGGATACTTAAAATATAACCCGATAAGAATGAATGGAAAAAGGACCAATAAATATTAAAATACAATAAAATCAACAAGGATATTGACATACATTGTTTTCTAAAAGGACTCTTCAGCAACAATTACAGAATCATATCATATATAACTCAATTAATTCATTATTTCAATATATAAAAGCACTTCGCAATAAGAATTTTAACCTAGTATACTATCCAGCAAAAGATCTGAAGAAGATCGATTATTTCCGATATTTATTCTATTCGAAGTATTTTTAAAATACGTTAAATCGATATTTAATCGATTCTAACTGTATTCGATTCTACAAAACAAATTATTATTAAAATACTTTTTTATCTGTAAATTCGAGAACATGCAAATTAGATAAACAAACAAACCGCATATAATAATAGCAAACAAATAACAATAGGACGTTCCAGATTGTGCTATCCAAGGTTTATTAGCCACAGGAACCTAAATGATTGTATATATTAAAAATAATTGTGCAGTCACTAATGACGCATGCAATAGGCGCCAGTATGCCGTCAAGTTGATTCATTGATTTTTTTTTAGCTTCACGCTGTATCCCGCACTCAGCAGGGTAGGCAGAAGGAATATAGTGTTTAGACACTCCGTTTCCTGCAGAATTCTGGAAGCATTGTATGTACGAGCGAGGAGTAGCGAAACTCAACGCCGTGCTTTACCTCGACACCACAACGAAGAAATTAAAATATTAAATATTTCAATTCCTCGAGTGGGAATAGAACCCACAACCAGTCGCGTTTACAGTCACACTTTGTGCCTCTGCGCCACGACTGGCCTTCATTCATTCAGTTCATTGAATTTCATAATTATAAAATCTGCATTGCAAATATTCAGGACAAGTATCCCAAAAGGCGACCCATTTGGCAAACGCTGTACCCTATAAAGCCAAGAGAGAATTGTGAAAAATGTATTATGTCATTAACCCCGATTTTGCGAAAGTAGTTCATGTATTACATTACGATGTAGGAACAAGATTAATGTATCCTTCTTTAATTAAGTATTTTATACTGGAAATATATTTCTCTAAGCAAAGAAAATAAAGTATATATTTTTTTTTTATTAGTGTTTATTTTTATGCTCTACGGACATGTATCTGTACCTTTTGTTAACATGTACATTTTACATTTTCATGTTACATTACTATCTACTTTTCTAAAAGAGTCCAAGTATAGATATATTTTTGTTTATTACTATGCATTTAATATTTAGTATGTGTAATGTGCATTTCGGTTATCGCTAGAAGCGTATATTTGGCAGCACAACTTTTTTTAAGTTATTTATATAAAAGACAGCATTTAGGTCGTATTTAACATGTCCCAAACAAAAATAAAAAAGGATTTTTAAGTATGTAAATTATATATACTTAAAAATCCTAAATCAACACGTAACTTTTTAAATTTAAAAATACTATATAAAGCCTTTATTTGTCATTACAGACAATTTTTTAACATTTAATTCTTAGTACTTTTGAATCAAAGAACAATATAATTACAATATATCTGTCATACCATACAGACAATATAAATTCCTATTATCATATTAAATTAAAAATTATGCGGGTATCAATCATCGAGTTAAAAGAAAGAAAAACAAAAAGACACTTACGTCCCGCCATAAATGCAGTAGAGCTCGACTTTCTTGCCTCGCCATGCTTTCTCCACCCTTCTCGACGTATACTGTTTCGTTGGCGCGTGTTTATTAGACGTGGCTGACGTCCCCGCTTGTTGTACCATCAAATACACTTTATTCCCCAATTTGTACTCGTTTCTGAACACAGATTTCGCTGCGCAAGTGTACGCGTAGTCTACACTTGCGTCGAATCGGGTGACATTCGAGAACCAAAGGTTACCCTCAGGATCTAACGTCATGCGAGAATTGTTGATCGTTTTGAGCTGGCCCTGTTCGCCTTGCAACATCCAGTATACATTCGGACTCGGGTGACCGTCTGGTGGGGAACAGGTAAGCTTGAAGGGTTCACCCTCATGCGCAGTAATCGATACTTGAGAGCCATCGGTCTCCTTGAACGAGTTCAATTCTGCTTTTCTGACGAACACCGAATTAGACGTAGCTGTTCCCCATTCGTTGTAGGCGAAGCATTGGTACTGTCCGAGGTCCTCATCTCGAGGTTTACTCACGACCAGTGTTCCCCGACCAGGCTGCTGGGAGATTCGATTATCGTAGCTCGTGTATTCGAAGGGCTTGCCGTTCTTGATCCACCTGTACCTGTAGACAAAAATAACCGGTTGAATATGACATAATGGAGTTAACTATTTATAATAATCGTGGGGTTACGTACTCTAACCAAACCTGATTTAAGAAATTGTTGCATGCAAAAACTTTTAGATAAGTTTTTGTTATTTTTGTAAGTTATGAAGTCATTAAATAAATTGCTTAATAAACCATCAAAACGTGCCATCAAACAGCGGAGAGGTCAAATGGTGTCCTTTTCAAAAAATGTTATAACAACGTTTATAATCTTTGGCATATAAAATGACACTTTACCGTTAAAAACGTGTTGAGGCCTGATATTTTCTTCATAATTAGTAAGATTAATAGAGAGAATACGCTTATGTCACTGTATTCGTTATTATTTGCTCTTGTATTGTATATAATAAACAAAATAGACAAATATGTTATTGATACATCAATTTGAATAATGCTTACTTTAATGAAATTCTATGAACATGAAGCTTTAAATCGTTTACAATGTCATTAACCCACGAACAATGAAACCGCTTTCCAATCTAAGGAAAGTAACGCTTTAGTGAAAACTAAAGTTTCATTTATATTATGTTGTGTAATTATTAATGTTTTCTTTATATAAATGAATTATATTTAGTATGTAGGAACGTAGTCAAAGAGAATCTAGGTGTCAAGATACTTTCAATCTCCACTTTATGATTGAAAATCGAAATATTGCGTGTTAAGGGCCGGAAGTAAACGCCGCGCTTTGTTTAGGTACCAGGCGAAACAAATTAATCATTCTTTACTTATTCCTCGTTTACAGTCAATTACAGTCAAACACACAACAATTCTTACTTTTACTAAGTTACTAATACTACTTCTCCATAAATATTAATAAAACAAAACATGCATTATCCATATGTTTACAATAATCGTTCAAAATATGAATTATTCACACTTGACCCCAGAACATAACAAAGATATGAGTATATATAACACAATTAACGGTGACATAATATTTCCGATGGCCGCCTCTCGAGATGGCTGCGCTGAGTCAAGAGGACTGATTCATGAATAATTCATTAGGACTCGTGGCGCACAGTACGAACTTCTCGTGCCACATATAGACGCTTTGTCTTACGTCAAAAGTTTAAAAGTTAATAAAGTTCGAGGCGTATAACGATTTTTGTTGAAATTAAATAAGTGTTTGTAAAATAGGGAATTAGTTATAACTGATTATTGTATTACAATAGCGATATAATGCTATTTATATATGTATGTATATTTAAGTAATACACAACTTTGATGACAAAAAATAAAAAAATAGGATATAGAATAAGACAATTAAAAATTTAATAAAAATTATAAATTAGAAATGTATTAGAAGTTTAAATTATTTACATTCCACCGCTCTGGTATCAAGACAAAGTTCGAAGCTGAGTTCCGCTACTCTGGATTTTTATTTTATCGATTTAAGAGAGAACAGAGTGTCTTGATACTAGGTTTCTCTAACAACCTTCCATGCGGGAAAAGGCGTGAAATTGGTTACAAAAGTTTAATAAAAATTCAACATATTTAATGAGTAAGAATTAAATAGAACTATAGTACCCGGCAATAAATAATGCACATCATCGAAACAGTCGGTTAGCTTCGACTTCGTAGAGCGTTGTCTCGGTCGCTTAAAATAATAACAATGAGAAACGTCACATATCAACTGAGTGACAAGGACAGCGCTCTACGAAACCGGAACTGACCGACTGTTTCATTCTAAGCATCGATGTGCATTATTTATTGCCGGGTACTATACTTTACTCATCACCAATCTAGATCAGGAATCTAGATTGGCGATGCTCTAGCTAGATCTAGCTTACGTCCAAAAACTATGGATCATCACACAAAAGACAAATGTACATAAATTTATTGTCATGGCCACATACCAGATCGAAATAGTTCATGGCTTAGTTACAAAGACCCATTCAGGATAAAGTATATTAAACATATTATAACATCCTCTGACATAAACGATTTAACTAATTCCTTCCATTCATTTAGCACATTCTGAACTGTCGTTATACGATTTTAAGTTACATCATTACTCAATTTCCGTTTCCATAAATTTTGTACTTTATTTTTGCAGTTTTTATACTTTTTTTAGCATAGTAGGTTAATCAAAGGGTGAGAACTTAATATCCAGATACTATCCGCCACTTTATGTTCAATCAAATCATTAAGATATTGCGTGTTACCAGGCGGAACTTAACGCCACGTCTTTGTCTTAGTTAACAGAGGGGAGAAAAGAATATAATATACAATCATTCTCCTGAGTGCGAAACGAACCCACATCATGCATAACAGTCAGATGCTGTCCCGCGGCGCCACCACTGGTTCTGGACCTGAACTTTACGTAAATAATCAGTGCTTTGTTCTACAGATACTTTTTTCACATTTTTGTTACTTATAACTAGGCTTATACATATATAGACAAAGTCTAGTATTTTCTTAAAGGTATTGTTATTTGTGTAGGTATAAAGATATATCACAAGAGTCAAAAACGTCTATCTTCTATTTATAGTCAATATAGAAAAACCTCCTCAAGTATTTGTCTTGGGTCTATAGCACCATCTATAGACACTGTTGCAATTTAATCCACCCTTCGAATTCGGATTGTCTTCCACTCAACAAAACTCGTTACGTGGAAGTACGTGCAAATAGTCCTTCTGTAGGGGGACTAACTATGAACAAGAGATCTCGAGCGAAGGAGCCTTTTCAACATCGGGAGCGGTAACGATTCTTGGGCGAATCTTCCAAATCATAAATTTCTAAGTCATGAGGGGAGTTGGTTTAGTGTTTGTTTGGTAAAACAAACTTTCGTTACAACCAATTTTCAAGCAACGGTGGCTATATGTTAAAAATATATGACTTATAATGTATGTTAAAATCTATATAATATTAATTTCAAAATAAATATACTGGATCTGTGTAAGCTTTAAAAATGTTTTATGGCAATTAAGTTACAAACTTAAAGATCATGATCCGTCCGTACGCTATCGTTGCGCAACGGGACAGTTAAACGCGACTGGAACTTAATTTAAATGAGCATCACTCAATATACAATGACTCAATTCGAATGGAAAGTAAATAGCAGAGACACTAAATTATCTGCAGATTAACTTATTCGGCAAAAAAAGAGAAGCAGCATACTTCCTGTACACATTTCTGAGTATATAAATAAAAATATTTATGTTCAACATTATAAATATATCACTTCACGCTGTATCCTGCATACAGCAGGGTAGGCAGAGATAACCTAGTGTTAAGACACTCTGTTCGCCACTTTCCGCCGAATTTGGAAGCATTGTGTGTTAAGTGGCGGAACTTAACGCCGCGCTTTGCCTCAACACCAGAGCTAAGTAAATGGAAATATTAAATATTTCCACTCCTCGAGTGGGAATGGAGCCCACAACCAGTCGTTTACAGTCACACGTTCGTGCCACTGTGCCACGACTGGCCCCTAAGTGATAAGTATGCATATTAAATATCTCAAAACATTTTCTATCATCTCATCTCATCAGTCGCTGGAATTGTTAAGACAAAAGATGCCTAATCTATATTGGAAACGTGTTTTATCAATGTAACCATCGAACAATAGCCAGCACATTGTACTTGCGGCCTCTGACTGACTGATATCTATTGGACATTAAATGACTATAAAAAATAACTACTATTAAAAAATTAATTCTTATACATTTACATTCTTTTACATTTCTTATATTCTTTTACATTTTAAGCTGTTGTTAATATTTTATATGGAACTACTTTAAGCAAAAGTTAATAGCCTATATGGTTTAGAAAATACTTTCGAATAAACTAATCGTTTTGAACTCTTCATAAGTAATGCTCTTTCGATTAGCGAAAGATGTTTCGAATCATTACTAAAAATATATGCAATAAATCAATTATATATCTAATAATATTATATTATATATTATAAATAATAACATATTTAAAATGTTTGAATATAGCAAAAACTTACATCTTCTTTTAAACGAAATTTGGAAACAAATGACACATGACACAAGGGTGTTCTACATTTCCTCTAAAATGAAACTAACAAGTAATGGCTGCAAGCTCTAGTGAGTTCTTCTTTAAGCATCAAGTTAGTGTACATAAATATACAAGTTGAAGCGAAACAAAAGATGAAAAAATTTCGACGATCCCACCTTGACTTAGCTTGAGCGTAAGAAAGAGCCCGAAAGGAAGTAGGCCAAAAACGGATTAAGTGTTTACTACTGCGCCCTATATTTTGCGAGAGCCTGTTGACATATTTACTGAGAACTCTTGATATTCCAGCATTACCTTAACCTCGCTATACGCTTATTTAATATACATCTTTACACTGTATCCCACATAGAACAACGTGGAGCAGGGTAGAACAGAAGAAGCTAGTGTCAAAAATCTCCGTTCCCCAGTTACCGCTTAAGTCGAGACCTTAGGTGTTAAGTGGATGAACCCGACACCACGCATTGTAGTCAAAAGAGAGATTATTCCTCCGAGTTGAAATCGAACCAACAACTAACGCAAATACATTCAGTCATGTTTCCAACGGATCAATAATGTCGTATATTGGTTTTTGTATGGTCCAGCATTTTATTTTTATTTTTTTGAAAAAGGCAATTATATCCTCTAAATAACATTAACGGCCGTATTTTTAATCAAGTACAAGTCATCAAGCCAGCATTTAATATGCCTTTAGAGGACACTACACTACAAAAAAGAATAACTTGCACTCTAACATAAAGATAACTTAATAAAATGCTATTAACATGCAAGATACAACATTTAACTAGTATATAAATAGAAGCTACATCAAATACTGTTTAAATGTATTTGTCGAATAATAAATATTTCAAAATTATTCATAAAATGTATATTTTGCAAACAAACATTTAAATCAGTTCTTTTATCGATGAACTCAACAACCACGTCTATTCTTAATATAATAGTGAGCTTCATACACATTTTCAGATTGATGCTTTTGTTTTTTCATCGGATCGATATGGCGTAATCAATCGTATATTAGTATCAAATGAATACCATGTTTTTATATTATTTTTATTTAATATTATTTAATAATAAATTTACTTAATCCATAAAGTCCGCCAGTCGTGGCGCAGATGTACAAAGCGTGACTGTAAAGCGACTAGTTGTGGTTCGATACCCACTCGAGGAGTGAAAATGTTAATATTACCATTTTCTTCGCTCTTGTGTAAAGACCAAGCGCGTCGTTAAGTTCTGCCATTTAACGTGCAATGCCTTCAGAATTCGGCGGAGAGTGGGGAACGGAGTGTCTTAATACTAGGTTCCATTTGCCTACCTTGCTGTGCGCGGAATACCGCGTGAAGATAATAAAAAAATCTTAATAATATTTCATAAAAACCCAAAACAACAACAATTAACAGCAAGAGTCAAACCCATCACAACACGCCATAAGAGTCGCTTAATACTAAAAAGCATACCACATACTTGTATACAAACATGACTACAAGAAAATAAAAAAATAATTTAATAAATTACTTCTCGGTATCACATTTCATTACCCATTGAATACGCAAAGTAAACATGAAAATAATATAATTTATCCTACTAATATCATAAACACAAAAGTTTGTATGGATGTTTGTTACTCTTTTACGTAAAAACTATTAAATACATTTTAACGAAACTTTACAATAATATAGCTTATACATCAGAATAACACATAGGCTACAATTTATATTGATAGATATTATGTGAATTGACCAAAATATCAATTAAATAAGGAAAAAATCTACTACCTGCGAGCTGTTCTGGCGTACGCTTCTAATACTGCTAGAGTGTGTAAATATATGATAGAAATGTTTATCTTAAATAGTCCTACAAAGAAGCCCCCCATAGTACATATCTATATCTCATGTGAAAGCCATTATAACCAAAATAGTGAACTATATTTACAATTTTCACTATCAAAGAGCTGACGTAATCCAAGTCAAATAATTTTTATTTTAAATAAAATTTTAGAAGTTACGTTACATGCTTCATTTTTGAACGTCAAATAGTTTACCACCGGTTCACTAAAGTTAATGCCTCAGACCTGAGAAGAACCGGCGCAAAAAACTCAGAAATACTAATACTGAGTAACTTAGGCTCCTTTGCTTTTACAATTACAACTGCTTTCCTAAATTCCGCGCGGACGAAATCGCGGGCAGAGTTAGTATTAAAATTATTATACAATTCATATCATACAAACTATTAGATATACATATACACATTAAATGTATACGCCTAGCTATTATACAGTGGAATTAGCAACGCTAGTCACATTCGGTACACGCGACGCTATGTTTAATTAACTAATGTATGAATTCACGCGTCCCACTAACCCAGAAGGCAAAGGATTGTAAGCTCTGTGTTCTAATTATTTTTTCTAATATTCCTGCTTAAACAATAACATAAAGATATTTTATTGTTCGCTTTTAAATTAAAACTTATAATAAGAACGCACAGTGTATAATATTTATGAAATCATTTAATATAAGATGCTTAAGGCCGTCATGGCCCAATGGCACAATGTCTGATTGTAAAAGTGACGGTTGAAGTTTGAATTCCACTTAAGCGAGTGATTAGAATGAAATTACTTCTCATTCTACCTTTAAAAACATTAAAATAACTACAAATTAAACTAAAAGGAACACGTTCAAAAAATATTTTCTCGTTGCGCTGGCAATGATGTCTAGTATAAATATGATACAATATTTGAATCACACTCAGACGTGTGCAATTTGCGATTTAATCACGTCTGACAGAATTGGGTGGGAAAGGGCGTAAAAAAATATATATTTCTCTTACAGTGATTAAATGGTATTTGATACAGTTCAAATTAAAAAAAGTTTCAAAGTCACAAGTTCAAAGTATTTTAATTATAAACGTTTCCCAATAACGAGCAATCACGTGCAGTTATATATAGCATACATATCATTAATAGTATGTACCTAATACGTATTTCCATCTATTTCAAATAAAAGTCACTAAGACGACATCTATTGTTACGCTTTTTACTATTGCCCTTGAGGCAGGTCATTACCTATCTATCGTAATACGTACATACATATAGTGCAGAGCACAATACAATACAATAGATTACAAGCAAAGGTGCAGGATGCGTCCACTTTGTCACCAGCGGTGTGCGGAAACCGGGAAGTGATCTAGCGTCGTAAGAGCATTCGTTTCCGCCTATACCATGTGTATAAGAGATATGAACATATATGTATTCTTTTTTTTTTAGCTTCACGCTGTATCCCGCACACAGTAGGGTAGGGGCATAGGGAACCTAGTGCTAAGACACTCCGTTCCCCACTTTCCGTCTAATTAGGAGGCATTGCGTGTTAAGTGGCGGAACTTAAAGCCGCGCTTTACTTCAGCACCAGAGCGAAGAAAATGGAAATAACAAATATTTCCACTCCTCGAGTGGGAATCAAACCCACGACCAGTCGTTGTAAACGACTGATCGTGGGTCACACTCTTGTGCCACTGGGTCACGACTGGCCACAATATATATCCAAAATATGTTTTTGGGCAAAGCGGAATAAATTGACCAAACGTAGTGTCAAGATACTCTGTTCTCCACTTTTCAGTCGTATTCTTTTAGTTCATGTAGGTATATTTAGCCACTATATATTTTGGACAGTATGGGTGGGTAAACAAATTTTAGTGAAACATTATTCTGTTATCCTCTGTCTGATCAAATAAGTTTCCGAGCGTCTTAACGTTTTCTCTTGCATAGTAATGAGGACAGAGGCGATTTTGACTCCCTTCTGCAATATTCACTCGAAATCTGGACATAGCGGAAAATCTGTGAAGTAGCGGAACTCAACCTATTTCGAATTTCCGTATTTTTGAATTTCCCAAATTTGCATGTTATTAATGTATAATGTCTGAAATTATATGAATACTAAAATATTCAACATATACATTTGCCCGCATCTGGCAGCAAATTTAACCTTAACGGTACTAAATAACAACTAAGGGAAAATTTCTGTATGTGCAATAACTCTAATATAGGCGAAAAATAATAATATAAGCCAATAACTTCCTCTCTCCATTATGGGAAAATATGCTAAAATAAAAAATAAAAAAAGTTTTTATCATTTCATCGCTGTTTGCAGATGAAATGTACATTGCTCTCCTGCGACCACTTCGCGTATAAAATACTTACTATGTATAGCATAATATTAGAATATATATGATTATGTATGTATGTATTATGTATTTCCATTTTCTTCGCTCTGGTGTCGCGGTAAAGCCCGGCGTTAAATTCCGCCACTTAACACGCAAGGCTTCGAATTCGGCGGAAAGTGGTTAACGGAGTGTCTTAACACTAGGTTCTCTCTGCCTACCCTGCTGTGTGCGAGATAGAGCGTGAAGCTAAAAAAAATATATATATTGTAACTTATTAATGACACTAGCGGCCCGCACGCGTCTTTGCCCCTTGATCTACGTGGCTCTTTCGGTACATTGCAACCCTCGGGGGTGGATTTTTGAAAAATAAAGTAGCCTATGTTCTTGGATTATCAACTATATGTATGCCAAAATTCGTTACAATCGGTCAAGCGGTGTAGATTTTTCATATAAACTTTCACCCCCTATTTCAACCCTTTAGAGATTGATTTTGAAAAACTAAGTAGCCTATATTAGACCCAGTAACTTTTACTACTTTCATTCTAAATTTCATCCAAATCAGACCAGTAGATTAGCCGTGAAAGTGTGACAGACAAACACACAGACATTCGCATTTATAATATAAGTATGGATTGCGGTTACCATTTATCATGAGGCTAGCTATTGTATTTTAATAAAAAAGGCGTATAAATACATATACCTATATTAAATTGAAAATACTTGATGTAAAAAATTAAAATAGCTTTTTGTCTGAAAAATAGAAAAAAGCAATGAAGTTGAAAGGTCTTTACTTATAAAAGAGCATTCTTACAATTATTATCAAATTACTGACATCCGTTTGCGTCTTAAATGTGGTATGCGGCATACAATATAGTTACGTTAGCGATATTATACTTATTATATGAGTGGAATAAGAATACACACAGTACTGTTCTGGCATGCCAACTAAGATCACCAATACAAATATTAAAAACCGTTGTATGTGATATTAGCAAAGCTGCCGTTTTTTCCGGAGAGTAGTCAGAGACTATATTGTATCAAGACACTTTGTTCATTTCCTACCCGAAACCGAGACATTGCAAATGAAAAATGCGTTGAATGGCGAAGCTAAGGCGAAAGAATGGCCTTAGGTATCAAGGTGAAGGAAATGAAAAAATAATTATTCCCCTAAATGATATTTGAACTCACAACATATACAGACATCACAGGATGTCTGACTACACCGATTATCTCCATTCTCTACTCTCCGCCTAAATTCGAAACATTTTTGGCATACATTTAGTCAACAATTAGATAATTAACACATATAACATGTTATTTCAATATCATGTCCTTAGATTTAGCTAAAAGAATTTTTACAGTTGCTAGCAATACCTATCTATCTATCATCTGTCTAGTATACAATATTACTTAGAGCTTGTTGTGGTGAGGATATCGATATTCGCCTAGGTACGGTTTCCAGGAAGTGAATCAATGCGGGCAGGAACTATAAGAGGATTAGATTCTGTTTACGTTTCAGCTTGCTCGGTCGCACGAGCGTCTTTGGGGGATGGGAGGTTCAACACCCATGGACGTGATGCGCTATTATAGCTATGACTGATATAAGTATTAAACATTACATAAATATTACCAATGCGACATTCTGTCTGTCTGCTATGTTATCACGGCTAATTTGCTTGCCGGATTTGTCTGAAATTCCGAATAATTGAATACGTAGGGTGAAACAAAGGCTCCATTTTTTCAAAAAAGACTACCCCTGAAGGTTTAAAATAGGAGGCGAAAGTTTGTATTTAAAATCTAAGACAGTTATTGACCCAGGATAAAACATAGGCTACCAATTTTTTTAAAAAACCAGTCCCTAACGTGCTAACATAGGGGATTATAATATATGTGAAGAGTCACATGGACGAAGCCGCGAGCAGGTCTCTAGTAATCTATGTATTGAAAGTTAAAAAACACCTTGAACCTATTTTTACGAAAATTATAAAGATGGGTATATACATAATTTGCCAAAGATACGTTTTTATGAAGGAAAACTGCATTAGAAATTAAAATAAAAATAAAGTCAAAGTCAAAGTCAAATAATTTTATTCAAAGTAAGAAGTTACATGCTTCATTTTTTGAACGTCAAACAATTTACCACCGGTTCACTAAAGTTAATGCCTCAGACCTGAGAAGAACCGGCGCAAGAAACTCAGCGGGACGATTTTTTTTTTAATATATATATATATTTTTTTTAAGTCAAGCATTTACAGATAATCATATATTGACAATGATACCATTGGAATAGCCTGGAGCCTGGAGCTATATTACATATACCCATACATTACCATATGCATGAGATGCACTTATGTGAAGTGACATTACGTTGCTAAGACGACGCGTGTTTTACGCGACAACGAGGCCACAAGTGTAAATAAGTACGAATAATTGTATGGTGAAGAGTAGAAAATTAAATATTTAACATATAAATAGATTATTTACATTATATATTTAAAAAAAAAAATAATGTAACAGTAAAATTAACAAGATGTGAAAAAATCTACCTCTTTAACACAAGTAATTAGTATAAATTATTTATCATTAATTTAAGTATAATTTTTTATAGGATTTGAACTCCCTATTAACGTTGACTACATGTTGGTATGAAATAACTACGCCATAACGATATCTTATGTAATAAAGAGGACCATTGAATTCATTCTAAGTACGTATATTAATATTAATGTAATTCGATTCCCCTAATGTCAATACATCATGCATTTATAAACTGCGTTGACCTTGCACATATTTGATTCAATCTGAATAAGATAAAAATAAAGAATATGAGGGACAATACCAGTTACTTTGAAACCAATAGAAAGTATAAAAATATTATAGCATTGTGGCGCATTCATCGTGGGTTCAATTCCGCGCAACATTTATTCAATATTTATTTTTACATTTATTTCCACATAACGAGTTACTTAGGCAGTAAAGGCACTCTGTACTCTTTAAAAATTTATATTAAAAATATATATGCATAACCATTTCCTCTTGTGTGGGATCGAATCCGCAACCATCCTGTTTAAATGCCGAAGGCCTGATGCCCTCGAAATATTTAGTTATAATTCGTTCAACCGTTTAGTTAACCCTTAATGGGAAGATAAGTGGAATTTGAATGCTTACTTAGCTTTCTTACACAATCCGAAAAAATGATAAACACTCATGGAAACAACTCGAAATTAGCTCAAATTATAATTCCTAAATATTCAAATAGTCTTAGTATTAAAGTTGAAGGCAAAACTATACGTCAGGTCGGACGTTTAAATTTAAATTTTATAGCATAGCTCTCCTGCAGTAGGTGTAAAACATGGCTACGCGCTGAAACTGAAGCCTTTCCAAGTTATATAAATCCCTGGGGAGGATGCTCTTAAGTAATATGGCGCAGTAAAAGCTTGGATGCAAACTTTTATGAACACTTTTTATTTAAATATAGGAATATTTTTTAATTTGAAATTTGTTCAAAGTACTTCGTGTTTTTTATGAAATATCAGACTATTTCTCTTGTTTCAGTCGCAATTTCAATAAAGTTTTTCTTTCTCGACACTATCATAATATTTTCAAAAAATATATATTAAAACTAGTTAAACTTAAGTCATTTTGAATTCAGATATATTGAATTTAGTTTTAAAAAAGATGTTATTTTTTCGCTGTTATTATATAATTTGAAATACAATTATTTTTGTATATTTTTAGTTATTTTTGGTCCTACTACTGTACTGTTCCAAAACGTTGGTGCTTCCTAAAACACATTTTCGAATACCAAAAATATATGCAATTAATCCCGTTAAAATTTTTAAACATTTTTAAAGTGTTATTTCACACTTAGGAAAATAGAAAAAGACATTTAAAGAAAACGTATAAAAATTTGAACGCAGCGGGATTCGAACTCGCGGCTTCTGAATACCGTTCAGGCGCTCTCATCACTGAACGCATACTCAGTGGTGGTGGTCTGGTTAAAATTGTTTTAATTTCTAAATTGAATGTCACAAAAAAAAATAAACTTAGAAAATCGACAAAGTTTTCATGTTTTATTCACAAATATAACATTTATTAACTCTAATTATAATAAACATTGTAAGTAAGAAGCTAGGTTGTACTGATCGGGAAACTTGTTTTATTTATCATATTTTACGGTTATAAACTTTAGCATTTACTAATAAAATAGCTTTTTGGATACAGTTATAAATTTATTCCATATTATATTATTTACAATTGAATATTGTATTTTTCATTTTAAATAAAGTGCCAGTTACGTATAGTTACTTGATAACCTGACGATTCGAATGTGCTCCTATTGCTTGTATATTTAAATAAATAATACTTTAATTTTAAAATTACTCCCATTAAACGGTTTACAGTTCTATATATGTTTTCTACTATTCTTAAGAAAGTAACAGTATCCAACAGTAATCCAATGCAGCAGTAATGAGCGTCGGGTGAAAATGAGACCTTTCCCGCTAGACAAGACCGCGGACTGTTCGAGCTTTCGTTTCATTATAATAATCCTGTTAACGGCTTCTGTTTCACTAGTATCATTGTACATAAATTTCGCATTGTACAAAGACATATTGCAGATAATGTATGGGGGTAAATAAAGTGCTTTTTTACATTTTTTTAAACTAGCAATGTGAGTACCGTCACTCAATTTTAAAATAAATATCCTTAGCCGAAAAAAGATATTTAGAAAACGTATAAAAATTTTGAACGCAGCGGGATTCGGACCCGCGCCTCCTAATACCGTTCAGGCGCTCTTACCACTGAGCATGCGTTCAAGTTTTTATATGTTTTCTAAATGTCTTTTTCAATTTTCCTAAGTGAAGAATAACACTTTAAAAATGTTTAAAAAGTATCCTTAACCGATTGAACCAAAATATTGTTTAGATGTTCACTTTTAATAACAATGCTTGATTAGTACGGTGACGTTATCCTAAACCCAACATGACAGAACATTCATAATGGAGGTCTAGTTATTTTGAGAGCAATCCAATAATATATATATATGATGAAAAAATGAAAAGAAAAATGCTGAAAATAATTAAATTACAACTTTTTTCTTTACATTTCACTGCTTTAATTATGGAGCTTTGGAAGTGTAAGATTAACAAAAATAACTGTCAAATGTCGTTTAATGAAGAACCCACGAAATTATTCCCCAACAAAACCCAAAATAATTTAATTTGAACATTTTAAAATATATATTAATTTTGAGACTTTAAACTTAACATCTTATAAATACATTCAAAAATTGTACTCTATTCCATTCGCATTGAAGTCATTTTAATATCTAATAACTAATTTTACATAGAAACAACTATATAATTTCAAAGAAAATAAAAGGTAAGTCAAACAATAAAATTTAGTACTAATTTATGCTCTCAAAATAACATTTTTCGTATAATATAATTTCTACGGTGACCTAACAAGCGCTTGTTCCGGTCTGACAACGACGAAAGCGTGACGTTAGATACCACACCGCTTGTGTTCTCTACATAAATGTGCAAAGTAGAATACGAAACAACCATAGTCTTTATGCATGCAGCTATTTTATTTAAATAAAATAATTAATCTTGATCAGAGGTGAACAGGTTACCTTTTTTAGCAATGGACTTACCTAAATCGTATCTGATTTTTGAACAAAGATACACTTTTTAAAAGTATTTAAAAATAGTCTGATTGTAAACCAAACTGGTTGTGGGTAAAATTACCATTCATCACTCGAAGGAACGTCTATATTTAAAATTATATTAATTTCTCGGCTCTGATAAAACAAAACATAGCCTTGAATTCCACCACTCCACATGCAATTCTCTATAACACCGAATAATGGAAAACGGAGTGTCTTGACACTAGACTCTCTCTGGATACCTTGCTTTGTGAGATAAAGCTTGAAGCTGCTTAACATTGTTAATAAATATACAATACCAAAACAATAAAACCTGAAAAAAAAGAAGAAAAACAACGGAAAAACAAAAGACTGCAAATAGAACATCCCTATACATGTACGTCGGTAGCAAAAGCAAATCCAACACAAACAGCACACATATCGAACATTTCACGCGTAAGGCCACCACCCTGACCTTTCCCGCACACTATGTCATACGGTGACATCATCACCCCCGTCATCCTCGCCCGAGGATACCGTCAATAGTTCTAATGATATCATTTTATTGTAATACATCAAATCATAAAATTTGCTTAATAACTTTTAATACTTCAAATGTCGTTGGGGCATAATTTGCACAATAATTTTGATCTTTGCTAGCGGCGTTAGGTACAGCCAGTCAAAAACCAAGACTCTATACATTAAATGTTAGAATATATTTTTGTATTTCGTATATTTTTATGTAACGAGATGATGACTCTGTCATTAAAATTGACTTTTATCGAAGCAAGTTATATTTTATGTCTTCATTTAAGATATAAATTGTATCTCGGTTCGATTAAGCTAACGTACCGGCAGCCAATAAAAGTTTCTGTGATTGAATGTGAAGAATACAACCATTCGTCAATAATCAATCAGAGACACTAGAAAGAGAATTAGCTCACTACCCACGAGATAAAATTCGCTCTATGAAGATAAGAAAAATAGTACTAAGATTCCACTTCACCAACAGATACCTACAAGAACATAAGTTCACGATCCCACAATATCTTGGCACGCGGCCGACATTCAGATCTAGTACGTAGTCTCGGTGCCCCCATTGCATTTCAACTGGATAGGTGTTAATTAATCGTATGCACCAAGCGTTGAATACTTCAATATTCAATAGATCTGCTTTGCAGTGCTAAGATGCTGGATAATCTAATTAAGATCAATGGAATAGGAGGTTTTCTTAATTATTCAAATTGATAATAATTATTTTATAATAACAATACCTCTATAACAAATAAGTAACTAAAAGTTAAGACAAAAATTGAATTGTAGAAGACGCAACTTTATCGTTAGAATATAAATACGCTGGGGGTGTGAAAACATAGTATTAAAACTTATTAGTTTATTTCAAGACACTAACCATAAAAATTAAATACTGCAATTATAGTTTATTTCAAGTTTAATATCACATCACTAACTTCCAAAGAACCCGAAACAAAGGTGATACATCTCTATCTGATAATTCGGGCAGAAAATGAAGAGTCTGGATTCCCTCTGACTATGGAAAATGTACAAAGCATTTTTTTTCTCCTATTGTCTAAACAAATTTTAAAAAATCTATACTAAAAAGACATTTAGAAGGGTTCGAATCCCGTTGCGTTCAAATTTTTATACGTTTTCTAAATGTCTTTTTCAATTTTCCTAAGTGTGGAATAACACTTTAAAAATGTTAAAATTAAATCTCTACTAAGTCAAAATTTCATATAACAATTACCAAAAGCCTTATACCAAAAGTGTAGTAAAAACAAAACAAACATTTTGAAACAAAGAGATCTACCACTAAGGGCGTACCTTTCCAAAGCAATACGTGCACAATCTATGACCAAACAAGTACATACATACATACATCTATACTCATGCACTCTTAACGATTTTGCATTAAACGCTTCTCGGAATATGACCTGCATTGAATGAGGTCACCGGTGTTCGTGCCGTTACCTTCGTGTAGGTGTTAATATTTGACAATACCATATTTGTAACTCGTGTCGTATAGAATATCGATATTCCTACTTGAAAGTACTAGGAAATCATCCTTTACAGAAAACCGCTTATATTCCTTAGTAACCTACTCACGACTTCACCTGCAGAAATTGAGTTTTTGCAGCATGGTAGCATATTTTTTTCATTTATAAGCCGATTAAAATAAAATATACACTAAATGTTAAGGGTAAATTACAAAAATACCATAGCCAGAATTGCATTTAAATATGTTGAGCTGTATATCTGAGATTGCCATGTGAAACATATAAGACGAAAAAAAATCGTAGTCGTAGGTTCTATTATTGATAAATATCTCCAATAACATTTTTTCTCATATCTTTCATATACAGACTGCGATTCGTTACATTTTTATTGACTGCATAGACTTATAAGGGTCAGGGTACAGAGAGGTAATACACTCTATTTTCCACATTCTGCCTGAAACCAAGATGTTGCATGTTGCATGGTGAGTAAAATCGATATAAATATATAAGTTAATTTTTACTTATTTAATGTCAAGTAAATGTCAATTGGAGATTCATCAGAGATGAAGCGCTAAGAGAGTGCTAGTATAGGTCAGATGACTAAGAAAATATAAAAATAACATATAAAAACTATCATAATACAAATGGTCTATTAATTTTCATAACTTAAACCATTTAATCACGATTAAAGTAAACCGAAGCAAAATATTTCTTATGTAAGTAATCTTTTAACAAACACAATCAATCAAGTTATCAATACAAATATTTAAGCGCTACTATTATAGTACTTCTTCCCGTGGGGGGACGGGTTAAGAATACAATTCCCCCCCGCCGCTGGGTAGCGTCCCGTAAAAGGCGGGTAACCCAGTAGTTTGGTGGTAGGAGATTCGTTCTCCGACTGGCTCGCAACCACTATCATGTCAAAGACGAACCGCCAAATATCTTATGATGTGTTCCGGTTCGATGGCATGTAAGCCAGCTCTCCCTATTCCCACCATTCCCATCCTTCCTTCCTCCTTTTGTCCTACATTCCCAAGGCTGGCAACGCATCCATAACTTGAATGTTGTGGATGTCTATGGGCGAAGGTAACCACTTAACACCAGGTGGGCCTTTAGCTCGTTTGCCTCCTTTATTCCATTCCATAAAATAAAAAAAAACGATAAGCAAACGTTTAATAAACATATCGAATGCACCCAAAACCATGATAACCATCACAATCTATAAAGCATATTAATCTATTATAGTGCTCATACTACGTCCAATCAGAAGGTGGTCGATCTCAATTACTACGTGCATCAAAATCAATATTTGATGGGGGGCGGATTACGTGAGTGGCGTTCGATATTACTGAATTTCAATATTCATTCGACATATTTCAGTAGATATTGCTGTGGAATTCCAATATCATGTCCTATCCAGGAGATGCAGATGCTTCTTAATATGCATTGGCGCTAAACTTCCCCCAAGCTTATGAATTTAAAATAAGGTATCGAATATTTTTCATAAAACAGGAAATGATCTTCAAAACGTATCTTTAAATATCAGTTTTAGAAATTAAGGTTTGAGATAAACGCTACGATAACTCCAACAAAAACACCACTGATATATTGCTTATATAAAAGAACAATGACGTAATTACGTTTTATATGTTTTTTAAGAGAACGTTGGTATTTGAAAATATAATATTATCGATTTCCAATTATCTCTACTATATTATAGAATATTTTTAATATTGTATAAAGAAAAAGTAAGTTGTAAAGAGAATTCTATAAAATTATTTTAATACTTGTGGCCAGTCGCGGCCCAGTGGCACAAGCGTGTGACTGTAAACGACTGGTTGTGGGTTCGATTCCTACTCGAGGAGTGGAAATTATATTTCCATTTTCTTCGCTCTGGTGTCAAGGTAAAGCGCGGCGTTAAGTTCCGCCACTTAGCACGCAAACCTCCGCATTCGGCGGAAAGTGGGAAACGGAGTGTCTTAACTTCCCTCTGCCTATCCTGCTGTGTGCGGGATACAGCGTGAAGCTATTATAATACTTGAAACTAAATAAAACATACCAAATCTTTTTGTAATTACATCTTTGTTTTATTAGATGAGTGGTATTATATGTAATAGGTCAAACAGATAAACCAAATGACTTTTTAATACTTTTTTTCACAACAAAATACACAAGCCACTGCATGTTAAGAAAAAAATCCACATTTTGCATATACAGTAGGTAAAAGCATATTAATAAAATACGAACACGAATTTCAATTTGAAATCAAAACAATATAATCAGCGTAACGGGATCGGTATAAAAGCACTCATGGAACACAATTATCTACTGAGAGCTAAGCTGTCAATGACACCCACAAACGCATTCAAATATAATTTATGCACCTATTTTCTATACTAAGTACTAGCATAAACAAAAGTACAAAAAAATATAAAACACTAACCACGTTTAACATAAAGGTATAAAGTTTAAATCTATAAGTAGTAGTAAGTAGGTAGGTAGGTATAAGGTTTAAATCTTATCCATACTTATATTATAAATACGAATGTCTGTGTGTTTGTCTGTCACGCTTTCACGGCTAATCTACTGATCCGATTTGGATGAAATTATAATAATGAAGGTAGATAAAATGACTGGGTCTAACATAGGCTACTTAGTTTTTGAAAAAACAACCTCTAAAGGGTTGAAATAGTGGATGAAAGTTTATATGAAAAATCTACACCGCTTGACCGATTATATTGAATTTTGGCATATATATAGTTCATAATCAAGGTTATACATAGGCTACTTTATTTTTCAAAAATCTACCACCGAGGGTTGCAATATACCGAAGCAGCCACGTAGATCGCGCGGCGAAGCCGCGAGCGGGCCGCTAGTTAATAAATATACTTATTATAGTTTGTAAACTAACACTTCCCCTCCATCAATCCTTATCCTTTTATCCTTTTTTCCCGCATAGGAGGATAGGGCAAAAATGACCTAGTGTCAAGATATTCCGCTCTTTGACCGTTAAACTACTCACATTTATAATAATAATTTATAAGTTTTAACAAGTATACTGTAGAGGCTATTGTGGCTCAGTGGGCGACTGTAATCGCAATTGCTGTGGGTTCGATACCCATTTGTTGGAACGATAGGAATTAACTTAAATTATTTTTATTTCTCTCCCTAATGAACAAGATAAAGCGTGGTGTTAAGTTCCGCACTCAACACATAATACCTCAAATTCGTGTGAAAAATAAAACGAAGTCTTTTGACAGTAGGTTCTCCCTGGCTACCTGATATGCGACGAAAAAGCGTGAAACTGTAAAAATTTTTTTATGCAATAAATGAGGCAAACGAGCAGAAGGCCCACCTGGTGTTGAGTGGTTACCTTCGCCCATAGATATCCACAACATTAAGAGTTATGGATGCGTTGCCAGCCTTGGCGATATAGGACAGAAGGATAAAATATCTCCACCCCTCGAGTGGAAATCGAATCCACAACCAGTCGTTTACAGTCACACGTTTGTGCCACTGCGCCACGTCTGGGCCCATTTTATCATTTATATAATAAAAATATATACTGTGTGCATAATAAGATTATTTAACCACTAATAATATTAACAGAGCCAGTAACATCATCCATTTAATTATATCCATTCATCAGCTTTTAGTTTGTTCTCTTCTATTTTAGTTCCACGAGTCATTTAATTAAACACAGCGCAGTCTGCAGTACCGGGCCCAGGGGAGTTCTATGGCAACGGAAGCGTGTGTTGCGATATCTCGTAAAATATTATATTCTAGACCATTGTACTTTGCCTACATTACAGTAGTATTGTACGTACTAATTTCTCGATTCGGATTAGCCTGTTTGTCATTAGGCGCCAGTCGACTGTAAACGACTGGTTGTGGGTTCAATTCCCACTCGAGGAGCGGAAATATTATTTTCATTTTCTTCGGTCTGGTATTGAGGCAAAGCACGGCGTTAAGTTCCGCCACTTAACACGTAATGCCTCCGAATTTGGCGGAAAGTAGGGAACGGAGTGTCTTAACACTAGGTTCCGTCTGCCTTCCCTGCTGTGTGCGGGATACAGCGTGAAGCTATATGTATATGTCTGTTTGTGTAGATATGACGCTGGACACGGAATCAAACCTATAGATTAGTAAAACGTTTAAATAACAATTTTTTAACAAAAACGTTAAACCGACAACCCATAATATCGATATTATAACGATTATAAAATCTGAGAACTGCACACATAACTTAGTGAACATAGTAAGGAAATATGCAATCATCCCCTAATTTCCCATCCCTTGGGGTTCGTTAAGAATTTTAATGGACCGTCGGATAACATAAAAAAAAATAATTATTCAAAATTGGTCTACTTGTAAAGACTATGAGTGGTCTAACATAAAAAAATATACATATCGAACTGAGGACCTCCTTCGATAGTTGCCGGTAAAAAGATCGATCATGGATGTAAATCGTGCTCAAAACAGATATTTGTGATAAGACCTTAGGTTAGACCGCTTAATTTGAATTATTTCTCCTTCTGAATTATTTCTCGAACAGAAAAAAAAAACAATATAATCATTTAAATATAATCATTTTCTCAAGCGGGAATCAAACCAACCACTTTGACACTTATACTACACCACTGCACCACAGTGGTCGCATCTCGTTAGGTAAATTCTACTAACATGTTTGTTCATTAAGCGAGTAAAACTTTATGAGGTTAGCACTTTTGTTTACATGCTGGTTGGGACCCGCTTTACAGCGAACATTGTTTAAATTAAAGCATACAGTAGTTAAAGAAGTACTGTTATCACAAAATATAAAGCCTCGTTTAGTTTAACGACGCGACGTTTGCGCTTCTTAGATAAGTGTTAGTATACGGAACCGCAATAGTAATTAAAATAACTGTTAATAATATTATTATTATTTTAGCTTCACGCTGTTTCCCGCACACAGCAGGGTAGGCAAAGAGAACCTAGTGTGAAGACACTCCGTTTTCCACTTTCCGCCGAATCCGGAGACATTGCGTGTTAAGTGGTGGAACTTAACTCCGCACTTTTTATCTCGTCACCAGAGCGACGTAAATGAAAATATGAAATATTTCTACCCTTCGAGTGGGAATCAAACCCACAACCAGTCGCTTTACAGTCACACTTTGTGCTTCTGCGCCACGACTTACCCCAGATATTATATTCTGCAGTATATAATATAACAAACAGCTTTGCCCTTTTTACTGTATAGCAAGTCTTCAGGGAAAGTCTAGTGTTACGATACTCCGTTCTCGATTTATCGTTCGAAATCGAGAGACTTTGTATTAGCAAAAAATAATTTAAATACAATCCGTTCTTCAAAGCTGGCAACGCAACCACAACCAATCTTTCAATTTTCAGTCCAAAGCTAACTCGCTGCGCCACGATTTTAGTTTATATAGGTAAAATTTTATGAATTTAAGCTAAAAAATACCTTTTGGATAATTATAATAGAACAAATTCAAGATATTAAATTTGGTGATTTGCCAAATTTCTACCTCCACTTCAATTTCCGAAGATAATTTCGTCATATATAATTTTTTTTTTAATATTCAGGAACAGAGAAATGTCTCTATTTGTAAATAGCATATTTTCTCATGGAAATTGAAATAACAAGCGAAACAGATATACAAACACAAATCAACTGTATCACGACGCGACGGCGGAAACATGTAACGTAATAAGCGACATTGTAGTGCAATGCAGTGTCTGGTTGTAAACGTGATTGGTGCTAGATTTGATTTCCCTCAGGGAAACGATATTTAATATATTTTTTTAGTTTCACGCTATCCCACACACAGCAGGGGTAGGCAGAAGGAACCTAGTGCAGGGAGTGGAGTGTACTACACTCCGTTCCCCGCTTTCCGGCGAATTCGGAGGCATTGCGTGTTAAGTGGCAGAACTTAACGCCGCGCTTTGCCTCTGATACCAGAGCGAAGGAAATGGAAATATTAGGATATTTCCATTCCTTAATCGAACCCACAACCAGTCGCTTTATGAGCACGCTCTGTACCTCTGCGCCACGACTGGCCCCACGATTTTTAATCTGTTCATTTTACCGATGTACTAAAACAAATTGTAACACTGAATTCCGTCACTTAACATACAATGTTAAGATTTCAAATTCAACTGGACCAAATAACTGTCTTAACACTAGATTTAATCTCTGACCTGATAAAGAAAAAAAATATATATACCTACTAGTTGGTTCAAAATGGAATAATAAAGTTGTAAATGTCAAATTATAATAATAATAATAACAGGACAAACTCGCCATACATTTCAGTCCCCTTAAGCCGCAGCCATCCCACAATTTGACCATTAAAATTGTTCCTGAATACAAACTAGTACCATAAAAATTCCCCAGCGCAAAGGGAATTTCGGTTGACAAATTGAAAGCCACAATTTCTGAATAAGGAAGTGCAACAAAGGAGCGCAACGCACCGCAGTACCGTCGCCCTCGACCAAAACTTTTGTGACAAACCATTGTGCGACAGTTTTTGTAACTTTGCCATCACATTTTTTTTACGTACATATTTATACTTAGCTATAGAAATATCGTTCTCTATATAAAATTCTGTTACATTTTAGTAAAATACACATGTATATTATACAATATCTCTCATATTATGAAAAAATATTTCAAGATTTTAAAACTTTCAATTTGAAGACAGCCGTGGAAACCAAAAAACCACGCTGTACTTTTTGCAATATTTCAAAGCTAAATCCTTCCGCTAGTAGCGCGACGTTTCGCGAAGACAACCGCAAATTGCAGTTGCACAAACGCTTAAAGTACTAGACGTACGTATACGTACGGCTAGACGCTGTTATGGTTTTAAAAAGGCAGATAATGAGAACACGTTATATTTTTTAGTTTAGTTTGATGAATGAGGAAAACCTCTGGCAATATTAGAATATTCACTGAGTAAAACGAAAGCGTAGTGGAATAATTATATTTTTTCAGCCTTTGAACACACAAAGCGCGATTAAATCGCTCGCAGGACTTGTTACGAGTGGAGCGTTTGCGCGAGTTATCCTGCACAACGCTTGAAATGTTAATTAAACACTTGTGTTTTTAAATTCCAGCACTCCAGGGCTGGCCTCGTTTCAAACTGACATCCTCAAACGTAGCCTCCTTCCATTACAAATTATGGTCGTAATGAACCACCAACGTTTAATGGCATAACCCTGCTTTCCAAGTTCCCCGTAGCTACAATGCAGTTTTATTTAAAAGATCCATTATAAAAGAGCTATATCCAACAAAAGGACCCAATTATGCCATACATATCGATACGAGTGTTATTGAAGATCTCGTTCAGCGTACAAACATATATTCCTTTAAATAAAAACTACTTGGTATATCGTTAAAAAGTTTGCCCCCATTCGTCATATCCTGGGAAATATAACGATGCTCTTAACCGTTCCGATAGCTGTTACGCTTCAGGAAGTTTACTACTTTGGATGATCGATTCGAATTTGTATGAAAAACTGGAACGCTCCAGACTCGTGTTATTGGCTCACTCCACTATTGATTTAAAGTGTACGCGCTGACGTATACCTCAATGTAATGGTTTGCTTCTATTTTAGGCATGTGGTGAATACGTTTTTGTTGGAGCTTTTAAATAAAATATTTATTTTAAAATATAATACACAGCCTGGAAATAAAATTGCACGTCGTAAACTGAACTGCGGTAGTACAATTATAATAAAATATTATTTTTAAGCAAAATATATAATGTATTATTCCCATTTAAGTTAAGTTCCGCCACTAGCATACAATGCCTCCAAAATTCGGTGAAAAATAGGGAACGTAGTGTCTTAAAACTAAGTTTCACCTGCCTACTTTTTTATATGCGGGTACAGCATAAAGCTAAAATTATTAAATATTTCCTCTCGAGTGGGAATCGAACCCACACCCAGTCGCGTTTACATTCAAACTATATGCTACCCCTGCGCCATGACTGGCCTTAACCACTTATTTAATACTTTTAAAACTAAAGTATTACAAAAAAATGCAATGTCACCGTTTATTATTCCTAAATATTTATATTTAAGCTCGTGGAAGCTTTAGCCATATACATACAAACAAACACATACACACATCTAAGAAAGTTTAAATTAAAAAACTTCAACGACTTCGCGGAAACAATTTCCCCATTATGATAAATAAAAAGAGGTTTAAATTAAATAAGGCATTGCGACAAAACGAAATTGTAAGTTTTTGCGGGGCCCTCGAGCCTGCTTGTTTACATAACGGTTGAGAACGAGAAAAACATTCGTGCGAGGGTTAAGTTCAATGCCCCTTTTATCAATACATACATGTATTATATAAATCTGATAACCATGAGACTTTCAAGTAAACGTTAAATGTTGAACTTCGAAGTAATCGATAGAGTTATCAATTCCCATTACTATACATGTGGCCAGTTGTGGCCTAGTGGCACAAGCGTGTGACTGTAAACGACTGGTTGTGGGTTCGATTCCCACTCGAGGAGTGGAAATTATATTTCCATTTTCTTCGCTCTGAGGTTGAGGTAAAGCGCGGCGTTAAGTTCCGCCACTTAACACGTAAGCCTCCGAATTCGGCGGAAAGTGGGGAACGGAGTGTCTTAACACTAGGTTAACCCTCTGCCTACCATACGTTAAAAATATTTTAGGCCACTATTTCCGACCATTTAACTGTCAAAATTTTTACTAAAATTACATTTTAACTGCCAGTATCTGTATCTAATACTGAGCTTCTTCAGTCTAGAGTTCAAAAAAACATATAAAAAAAATAGTCACGTAAGATTTGTATCTAAAACTTTTACCTAGTCGTGTATGATGCACATTTAAAGCACCAAACATAGCATACGCATATTTAAAAGTTACTTCAAAAAAGTTATATTCATCCCCAAATAAAATAAAAAATAACTATCAAACAAACAAGAAACTCACAAGCACACATACATACATTGTACACCACAAAACAATGCTCAAATTCGACTTGGATACCAAAACCGGTTAGCCAATAGGCATTAATCCGAAATGTTGCCCAAAGGAAATGGCGAGTTACTATGTAATATCACCGGAAATACAAGTCTGGCGGGGAAATAGGAGTCGATTTCCCCACAATATTTGACGAACTAATGGATTTTCGACATTCGACGCCGGACCTCGTACAAAGTAGAGGTAGCTGTATAACAGCTAACATCCATGACTAAAATTCTCCCGATGGTGGCACAAAGGTTGATCATAATTACGTCAGTTATGGGTTCAATTTACACTTTCTTTAAATTATTTATATATGGAGTGCGATATACGACGTCTACGCCGTCCTTAACCTTGAGTTCCGTGACACAACAGGTATTGTCAAAATTTTAATTGGAAAGTGGAGAACGGAGTGTCTTGACACTAAGATCTCTCTACCTACTATATAATAAAAAGCAAGAAACTGAAAAAGAAAAATAAACAAACGACGTTTTATGTTATTTATAATTCGGTATTAGATCTCGCAACCAATCACGCAACATTTCTAAAACAGCCGAATAGTGCAAAACAGAGAGTCCTAACACTTTTCTCCCTGCTTGCTATCTACATGCGAAAGATATACAAACACATAAAAAAGCTATAATAGCAGTAACCTGCTGAACGAGGGCTATTGACCGATTAGCGTTTTATGGTGAGCCATGTGATCCAACTGGATTTGAATTTAGTTCAATGTTTTCTAAAGATTTATTGCTTAATGGAAGCAGTAAATAAAATTATACATATCATAATGTAGGCATCCTCTTTGGCAATGCGAACATTCAAGTTTTTTTTTATTACATTTTTAAAAGGATCTTAAGTTGAAAATTAAAAGCCTCCTTAATTACTCGCTGAGTAGTAAACGCACAGCCAAGTCTGGGCCACTAAAGCTAAAATTTGACGTATGATTTAATTAAACAAGGCACTAAAATATTTCTTGTAATACTTAAAGAAATATAAAACACGCGATTTCACGCAAACAAAGCTGCAGACGACTTTTTTTTATAATTTTTGTTTTAGCTTCACGTTGTATCTCGTACCCAGCAGGGTAGGCAGAGAGAATCTAGTGTAAAGACACTCCGTTCCCCACTTTCCGCCGAATTCGGAGGCATTGCGTGTTAAGTGGCGAAACTTTACGTCACGCTTTGCCTCGACACAAGAGCGAAAAAAATGGAAATATTAAATATTTCCACTCACAACCAGTTGCTTTACAGTCACACTTTGTATCTCCGCGCACGACTGGCCACAATTTATAAATAGTTGTATAAAATTCATATAAACCGAATCCAACACAAGCTCTATTAAGTAACACGGAGAGTGTCACCGATAACCCGCTTTTAACTATATATTTACGTATCACAGACATATGAATACATTGGCAGAGAAAATGCGAAAGATTGTTCCTTTTCAATTGCTACTCAATCTATAGAATATGCTGATCTTTCGAGATTCCATACTTTAATAAAGCTATATTTTGTTCTAAAGAAGTCTACACTAGATAAGATCATTAAGTTAGTCAAGAGTTAGTAATACTATATTTAGTTTAGCAATGCCATATTTTATTCTATATTTATTATATTAAAAAAATCTATGCTAAAAAAACAATCTTTCAAGTCTTTTCAATTCAATCTTTCAAGTCTTTTTCAAAATCAAGTCAATCTTTCAAAATAATCTTTCAAGATTTTTTCAAAAATCAAGTCTTTTTCAATTTAATTGTGGAATAACACTTAAAAATTTTCAAAGTGTTATTCCACACTTAAATTTAAGTTTATTTCCACACTACAGTTTAAAAGAAAAAAAATATATGCTAGACAAGAACTTAAATTTGTACTAGATAAGAGCTTGTAGTCAGTCAAGACCATCATGACATAGCGGCACATCGTCTGACTGTAACCGCGTTTGATTGTCGATTCAATTCCCATTCAAAATGAATATTTAATTTATATTCATTTCTCCGCCCTGACACAAAAGATAAAACGTGATATTGTATTTCGCCACTAAATACATGCAATACGAGAGATTTTTTTTTTTATTATTCTATTTTACTCTACGGACATAAGGATTTTTTTAACACAAGTCTAGTTTTATCATATGCAATTATTTTTTGTTTACGATTTCAGTACTTAAAACTAAGACTTAAAAACTAGACTTAAAGAGAGTCCAGTTATTATAAATTTATGTTGCCTGTTTTCAATTTATACAATCTTCCTATCATAATGAGGTTAAATGTAACTAACCTAAATTAATTTATTATAAGTGTATAACTTATTTTATTTCTTACATCTATAATACAAGACATTGCATTGCATTCAGTGCATTTCGGATGAAAAGTGAAAAATAGGGTGTTTCAACACCACATTCTCTTCAACAAAGCTGTTTCAAAACTTAAAAAAAAAAACATACCACTAAACCTGACCTATATAAAAATCCCTTTTAAATCTTTTTCCTAGGTACAAAAAGCCGCTATCTTCCTTATAATAAAAAAAGGGCAAAAAGCTGCAAAAACAATACATACTTGGGCGCCGGCTCGCCTTCAGCCTCGCACTCTATTATGAAAGGCTTGTCCACCTCCCCGGGCTGGGCCACTTGGAACAGCAACTCCTCCACTGTTGGCTGCTTGACGATCCGCGGCGGTGATGTTACTGGGTAGAAGAATAAATATTATAAGAATACGTTTATAAATAACTTATAATAATAATACGTTAGATAAATTAAATATTATAAATTTATATGTACATTTAATTAAATTGGAGGTTTGTTTGTAATAATCGCTTTTTGCTAAGTGCATATATGTATATATACAGGTTAAATAAAACATTTTTTACAACTTTGTTCTGTTTCTCCTAAACCAATTTTAATGGGACTTTCACTTCTAAAATGCTGGTATAAAAAAGAGTTACTAAAGGCTTTTTTATTTAAGAAAAATCTAAATATCCATTTTATTAAAACCACGAGAGTGAAGTAAAAATATGTTATCCAATCATAGTATTACTTATACTATGATCATCAATCATTTATGAAACAATCAGTCAATAACGTAAAAATACTTAAAGAAAATTTCAGCAATTTGTCCTCAAGAGCCTAAGTTAGGGACGAAATTTGAAACGGTAGCTTTGACATTTTGAAGTAAATTGCGACGATATCTAATAACGATACTCAATTTCACTTTATAAAGGACAAATACGGGTAAAATATTTTTACAAATTACACGTCTTCAGACATATTTGTTCATTTCCCAGTGTCTAAATGATTCTTTTTTATAATATTGTATATATATCTTCTACTATACTATACAAATATTGTAATATTAAATGACTATAACATACAGCTACAGGATCTTTTCCACATAGCGACCACGCCGACTACCCAGTCAGAGAGAGAGAGAACCTAGTGTCAAGACACTCAGTCTTCCACTTTCCACCTAAAATAGGGATTTGCGTGTTGAGTGGTGGAACTCAACGCCGCGGTTTATCTTAGTAGATACCAGAGTGAAGAAACGAACATTTTCCGAGTGACAATCGAACCCACAGTTAGACGCTATCCCACTACGCCACGACGGCTACATATGAAATTATTATTCTATACATTTGCTTTGGGGAGTTAAGCTATATAAAGTAATTTCCTTTGCCTTAAATATTTGGCCACACAAAGTCACAAGAGCTCAGATATAAGTAAATAGTTTGAACTACTTGCAAGTAGTACTTTCCGGGACGCAGGTTCAATTACTCGACGTAGCGTTATCGCCGTGGGCATATTCATCATGAAATATGTAAATTTTTATGATATAAAGCTAATTTATTTAAATTTTCGTTTGAGGTTTTCATGATGCAGTTGGACAATGTCCAATTGCAACCGTTATGGGTCATAAGTTCGACACAGTCTCGGTGAAATATTTATATTTTAAATTACATATAAAATGTGGTGTTAAATTCCCTCAACTCACAATGTTACAAATTGTGAGAAGTGAATAACAATGCATGTTGATACTAACTTCTCTCTTACTACTGTGCTATATAAGAAAAAGTGTAAAAAAAGTTTATTTATTAACATTTTAATAATAGACTAATAGAACATATCTAATAATTTTGACAATTAACATACATACATAGTTAAAAACATGAATGAAATACTTAATATGCACAAAGGATAGCCTCTTATAAGGAGGAAACAGATTGTAATTTTTATTAATGGAGATTAACAGCCATACTCATATATTCAAATCTTTAATGCCTGTTAATTGACATCGCTGAGGGGTATTTAATAAATAAAATTGGAGTCTGTTTGTAATATAAAATAACTGCTTTTTACTTAATGCATATGTATAATACATATATCAAAATAACTGATGCTACATTTATTTTAAAATTATACATTTTTTTAATTCTGTATGATCAAAGTTGTGAGCACAGCTAGTATAAAATAAACATAAATAAACTCATAGTATCAACCAGAGAGAATAAAAAAACTCAGTCAGTACAAATGTAAAATGAGTATTTTAAGTGCAGTTGAAATCACAAACCAGCTCATATAACATAGCAGAATACTTGGTAGCTATTAAAAACTTGTTTCTATTTATAGTAATATACCAATGTCACTATGCAATGGCAAATGTTAAGTAATATTTTATAGAAGATTTATTAAAATACATTTATTATTTATAAGATTAAATTGAATAAATAAGTAATTTAAAAATATATTATTTGATCATTATTTAGTTATTTTTATTTCTGCACTCTGTTAAACAAGTCAGTCGTGGCCCAGTGGCACAAGAGTGTGACTGTAATGACTGGTTGTGGGTTCGATTCCCACTCGAGGAGTGGAAATTATATTTCCATTTTCTTCGCTCTGGTGTCGAGGTAAAGCGCGGCGTTAAGTTCCGCCACTTAACACGCAAGCCTCCGAATTCGGCGGAAAGTGGGGAACGGAGTGTCTTAACACTAGGTTCCCTCTGCCTACCCTGCTGTGTGCGGGATATAGCGTGAAGCTATTTTTTAAACAAGTCAGTGTGATGTGTGCTCTACTGCCACACAAAAAGCAAACAATAAATAGAAAATGGAGTATTTTAACACTGGGCCCTCTCTAACTCTACTGGTATGTGGAGAAAAAATGTAAGAGAAGAAAAAAATATGTACTGAAGGAAGACATATGGCAGTATTGATATTTTTATGTTAATTGATGATTCATAAGTCTTTTTAATGGCATATTTAAAGATTCTTATATGATATCTCTATATGAAATTAACTTTATTAAATTGTAATTAAACTATTGTTAGAAGAACCATAAAATAAAAGTATAATTCTTTGAAGAAAGACATTAAATAAAATAAATACTGATGTTTTTTAATTTCTTTAACTTTAGCTAATGGATTTAACTTTGCAATTACATTTCAGCATAAAGACTCATACATTATTTCTACATGCTCAAAACTATAAATTAAAAATCTATTGGTTAATTTTATATAGTTAGTTCTTTATAAAACAAACAACACTATTGCTCATAATATGGTAAGTCATTGATGATTTTTTTATATATTTTATACTTTGTTGCCATAAGCATCAAGTTTTTTTATTTTTATTGTAAAAGAAATTATACTAGCAGTACTAAATAGCAAAATAAAAAACATATATAAAGATTTTATTTGGACATAATTATGTATCTAATTATATTAAGTCTTATTTATTACCAAGGAAAATTATTAAAACAACAAGTCATGTCAATTTTAGTGTATCAGAAGCCCTCACAACTCTTTTCATGTACAGAAAGGTTCATAAAAAAATAATTAGGTTTTTTTACCAATACAAGGTCAAATTGTATTCAGTTATAATAAAAACTATCAAATAGCTTTTTTTACAGGTGACTTGTAATATTTTTAATTCATTGCTATATTGGAGCAGAAGAAAATAACACAGATTTAAAAATAACTATGCATACTTTGTAAATAACAAAAAATAACTGTAGCTATATTTAGTTAGTAATATATTCATCAAAATAACTTTATTTTCATTTTACTGATTGTTATGTATAAATCAAAATATGAAACATCAAATACTCTAATTACTTTTCTTAAAATTTGAAAAATTATAAGTAAAACGTCATATTAGACTTCTTCCCTGTCGGAAGTTTATCGTCTTGACATAATTATTTTTAAATAAGTTGAATGAACTTAAAACTATGGGAAGCTCAAGCGGTGATAACAATGTCATCAAGTTCAATTCAAGATGTAAAGAGAAAACAGGAATAACTTACAAAGAGCCGCTGCCTGCGATAATATCGCGAAGAGACATATTATTTTACTGGTTTCCATTCTTGCAACTGCTGCCTCGTATATCTAACAAGAAATCAAACAAGTCTATTTAGAATTAAAACACTTTTCTCCGGCACACATGTTCACTACACTCGATGACCTAATCCGAATCAAGCCCACAATGACAACACCCACTAAAAATAGTTACAACAATATCACTAAACTGTTACTTAGTTATAACAGAAAGAGTTCTCCTCAGGTTAACCGAAGTAACGGTAAACCCTAGGCCCTTTATTATTACACTCAAAGACGACCTATCAAAAGCAAAAACACGCACTAACTGACTTTTGCAATAGTGGTCGGTAAATCGATAATTGCATTCGATATCTTTATAATACGTAAATACACTACATAAATAATAATTAATAAAATCTTCTCCTCATTTATTTACCTATTCAGTCTATTTTATAAAACCGTCATCGCGGTTAGCCCGAGTAAATTATATTTACAGTTTTTAAAGGCGGGGCCTTTGAGATTCTCGTTTCGACAGTGATCAATTCAACTGCTATTTCGACCATAGACTAAAGCCATGGCGGCGTTAGCTAGGCAATGACAATATTTTGATTTCTGTTCGGTATGTACCATAGACATATGTCAAATCAGTTTTGTTTTTAAAGGTTGCTATACACGTCTTCATAAACTATATAAATATAAAAAAGAATATTGCTAAATACAGGAATTCGTTACGATCAGTAATTTAACATTGCAAATATAATAGGTAAAGAAACGTTTTTTGTTACAATTTTTTTAAAGAAAGTAAATTATTAGGTGATTAAACAAAATATTATTATGATTAAACTAAAAAAAAAGGAAAGTAATGAAACACTCAAAGAATTAATTCTTTAAATAAAATGCTAGAAAAACTGTTGACATTTATCTTGTATTAAACTTCTTAAGTAATTTAATTTTAAAAGTCCTTCGATATATTTATATGTAAAAGTTATTAAATTAATTACATCTTACAAACACAACATTTTGCCTTTTAGGGTTCTGCCAATTATATTAAAACTGTTGTAATTATTACCTTAAACTTATTTTACAAATTGAGTCTTCTCAATTAAAAAATCTTCGCAAATCCAAATTTAAAAACTATAAACGTCTAGCAGAATAATTTTTGATAGACATATAGTAAACTATCGAATTCGGGACACACAAATTGTTTGGAGTATTAATTTTATAAATTATTATTCTGTACTTTTAAAAATATGGGTATGAGTATAGGAGTAAATGAATTATGTTTTATATTGCATTAAAATCGTTTTTATGAATTAAAAATATTGTTTCAGATGATAACAAACTTGCTATTAAAAAGCGTCATAGCTTCACCGCGCAATCTCCTGAATCATCTTGTTCACGTGAATTTTGTAAGTCCGAAATGCATATCAACAACAGTCCTAAACTGACCACGGAAAATAAATTAACAAAATTTAAAGAAAATATTGACCAGTATTATAAGAAATACGACCACGACGCAGTGCCGGTTAGAGACGATAGCAATTATACATATAGTCAGAATTCAGGTGATAATAAAGATTCAATTACTAACTCCGATATTGATAGATTAGAGATGAGAATATTGAAAAAAATGTCTCAAGAGCTACAAACGGACGACAGCTCAGTCGGAACTCTCGATTCGAATATTAAAATTTTTAAAACAACTGTGCAACAGATTTTCGGCAACTTCTACAAAAATATGAATGATTTTGAACAATATAAGCAGAAATTTAACGAAATATTGGAGAAGAATAAAGGGGACTCGGTAGTAGAAATGGAGAACTTTCTTAAGGACTTGATAAATCATATCGGATCTTCGGAATCTTCTATGTCTGGTATTGAAAAATGTGCAAAACCTAACGAACTTGCAACCACGACCGTTGAAAGTTTCAAAAATGATAATTACTTAACCGATTCCACATTCGACGAAGGAAGTTCAAAATGCAACACTGACACGAAAAAGGAAGAAACTGTTAATATCTATTTGGTGGGTGGAACTCCTTATCTTGAGATAAAAATGAATGATCGCAGTCTTTTTTCTGAGATAAACATAAGACAACAGCACCTTGAAAGCATAAAAGAATTAGCTTCAGCTGAAAATATAAAGAAAGTGGCAGCAAAAAATTTAGAAATACAAAGATATGCAGAACAAGAACGATTTGATGTGAGAGACAGGGACATACCCGTGAAAAGTTCTTGTGCAAGGAAAAATATGCTGGACGACGAGAGCGATGTAGAAAAAGACGATAGCAGTAAATTTTTCATATTTAAAATTTGTAATTATATTTGTAAAAAAATTCGTAAGAACGCCTTTGGTTAAATAAATTTGTCTTATCGACTCTTGGTATTTTTTAGCTTCACGCTATAACCCGCATAGGCAGGAAATATTTTCTGCCGTAACTTATGACGCAGTTCTCTATCTGAATAAGTGACATTGCAACTTGCGTGCCGAGTCGCGGAACTTAACACCACGTTTTTTGTTCCCAGAACTAGACAGAAGTAGACATATAAAAAAATAACTTTCCAGAATACATAATGATTTTATTTATACTGAGTTTTTAAGTCAACGTGAAATAAAAAAAAGAGATCTAAAGTAAAAAAGAAAGATAATCCCCAGATCTACTACTGTTATCGTAAGATACAAAATTGTTTTATATATGTTGTATTTGTGTAGTTTTTTAACGATATAAAGCTTGACGTTTATTCTCTAATTTAACTTTCATCCAGTTTTGTTTATTGATTTTTATTTATTAACTGTTTATTTGTGCATTTAACAATTTCTAATTTCTTCTCCTAATTTAATGTATTTCTATTATTATAATACAAAAAAAATTCTATCTACTGGTTCTCAATTCAATTTAACTATGCTTAAACTATAAGTTCATATACCTATGTGTGTATAATTTTCGTAAAAAGATTTACGAAATTTTCTACAAGAATATGACAATTTATAGTTTCTTTTGGTTTGATATCTTCAAGCCTACCCTTACGGAATAGCTAGAGAGCGCAAAACACTTAACACTATGGTCCCGGTTAATTTATAATTTTCTTGTAGTATAATAATAACACGGCAAGCAAAATAAAAACCAAAAAACATAATTTTAATAAATTTATTGACGACTAGATAAACAATAATAATACAGGAACAAAATTATCACATTTCACCATTCTCTTCAAAATTAACTATATAATACCACCTGACCATCGTTATGTGTTTACACAACTGCATTGCATACTCCTTCTTCATGTGGAGAAAATGGGTAATAATTGGTAAATCTAGCATTATGAAGGCTTGCCCATCGATTTCTTCCTGCTTCATTTTCTCAGCTATAAGTTTACAGTCTTCAGTATTAGTTAAATATTCATAGACATCATCCACCGACCAGTCTAATGGATTCCTTGCTAACCTACTCTTACTTTTAATCCAGGACAACGCTAAATCCTTTTCAAACATTTTATTATCTGTGGGAAGAGGATCATCTGTATTAAACTTCAACTTCTTAAGCTCAGGCTCCTCAGAGTCAGAGACATCAGATATATTCTTAGCGTCTCTCGAATTGCAGCTACTTTCATTCGTTTCATTCTCTGTATCACTATCCTGCGTTGTTTTTTTGGTGGCACAAGTGTTATTGTACATAGTCTCCACATCTTTCTTATTCCAGTGGGCCTCCTTCATTTGTAGGGCAAAATTGGGTAACTTAGCTCCTCGAGTTTTCATTTCTAATTTGGGATAATTATTTTTGTTTTCCCTTTTCCTCCTTGCATTGCGTTTATAGTCTGTCACACTCTCTGGGGAGTTAGGTCTAGTGCCGGATTCTGAGGGGGGTGTGGAGCCCGTGCTTTGCTCACTCTCTACTGACTCCCCGTCTCTATTGTTCTCTACTTCTTGTGGTGGTTGTTCTTTCTCTCTCTTTTCTGGCGTTTTCTTCTTTTTCCTTCTGCCGTTCACGCTTCCTTTGGGTCTGCCACGACGCTCTGTGCCATTGTCTGGAAATTGGAGGAATATATTTGAAATGTTTGTACATATTGTTTTACATCAAAAGAAGTGTATAAATTATTCATTTGTCATATCATGTTAGGGATAGTTGCCAGGTAGAAGAAGATCATGGCGCTAGTTTTAACTAATTAATTTTAGATTATAGGCACGCCCATGACCATGAGTAGTTCCATGTAGTGAAAAATTATATATAAAAAATTATCGAAACGCCATTGTGAATATTTAGTGCGACTTATATTCAGCCACTCGAATACCAAGATTGAAAAGAGCAAATAAATAATAAGAAAAACTGTGGCGATTGCTATTTGTACATTCCAGAACACACTATCTTTAATATAAAGAAAATAAAAGTTTTGAGAAAACCGCCATTAGGTTCTAATTACTTAAACTACTATATATCAACCTTATATACAAATATTTAACTTAGCGTCACGCTTTTTCCCACTTAGCAGACCTCAGAGAACCTAGTGGCAAAACAATCATTTGACCACTTTCTGCCCAAATTCGAGACAGAGAACTCAACTTTGTGTTTCATTTATCCGCTATCTCGTATTTAACCATAGAGCGAAGAAATGAAAATAATATATAATCGCTCCTCCGAGTGGGAATCGAACCCACAATAATTCTGGCGCTGTCACTGCCCTACACACGGTCTCAAGCTTAAAAGCTATACAACAAAAAAGGATTCCCTCAAATGTCAGTAATGTGTGCATACATACAGACATTCCATTTTGTTTTCAGTTACATTATTATATAGATAAATACATAAAATTACTCACGAAACGTGGACTTCTCAACCTGATGACAGTTATTGGGGCATCTATCCGGGTACTCGTTGGGCCCGAACAGGCTGGGACAGGCTTGCAGCTTGACGCACACGCCGCGGCAGAACTCCTCCACTTGTTCCCGGGACGTCGCTATCGGCACGTACGCGTGGTAGGGACGAGTCTTTAGTCTGGGGGTTAAATTATTTGTTTTGGTTAGTTATTGTTAAAATGATGGTATTAATTGTAAAAGACAAAAATAAGTTATAATAAAGCGTATAAGAATTTCGACCCAACTGGTAGTAGAACGCATGGGTCAGTAGTGAGAGCGCCTAGACGGTATTCAAGCAAAATAAAATAATAGTATAAAATGCAAAAAAACTAACTTAGCTCTCAACATTTCAAGTCGCATCCCTTCCTCAGGGGGTCCCTCCGCTTCCCAATCTTTCAACAACTTGGCTGGCTTATACGAAGCTGATATAATTTTATTCAGCACTTCCTTCAACACCAATAACAAAGGCCCGGGACCAACCGCTTTAGGTAACTGAGACAACTTATTCCTACTTATAGATGGTCCAGCGTAACATTTATAATTAAAAAAAATCCTTTCACACCACTCTTCGCTGGATTTAATATCTTCTTTAACAGTTTTAACTTCTTCTACTTGCTTGGGAGGCTCCTTTTTATTAGTATCAGGTATATGAAGCTCATAGCTGTTACTATCACACCAACCGACTGGCAGAATAAGATCACTGTCTTGCGAATACCAAAATTTCTCACCTATAGGCAGTAATTCAACATATAGCATATGTTCAACTATTAAATCTATTGATGCAACATGAATTTCCTCTTGATTTAACGGGTTAACTGCTTCCAACTTCATATTAACTTCGATACCCTTCAACACTTCCTTGTTACCAAAACAGTAATCTGGGGCTGGTACTGCTGAATTAGTGGAAAGATATTCTTCCCAATCAAAAGCCCCTTCTTTCCATGTTTTGGGGGCTTTAAATTCTAATTTATTTCTTTGAGCCCATCCTATAGGATATATGTATGGGTGCATATTATCACACATCCAGGCCATTTTAGTGTCTTCATAGTCTTCGATATGGTCGTCGAGAACCACTAAAAAGTTTAAATTGTTGAATATTTTCAATACTGTGGCCGGTCGGAAGGTTTTCATGTCTTGTGGACTTAGCGCTTCTACTTTCATGCCGGTTGAGAAGCTGTGCGCTTCTAGTGTAGGGTTGGGCTGGAAATAATAATTATTATTATATAAATAAATGAATATTTAGTATTACACTGAATATTATTATTTAAAGCAGACAGAACCTAGTGTTATGACACTTTGTTCGTCACATACGGCCCGAATCAGAAACACTGCGTGTTGAGGGGCGAAGCTGTACGCCGTGCTTCGTCTTGCTCTTTAGAGCGGGTAAATAATATAAATATAATGTTTCCACCGAGTGGGAATCGAATCCACAACAATTGCGTACACAGTCGTCAGCGTCTCTAAAGTATTTAACATATTCTTGAAAACTCGTTACTTTAAAAGTTTAAATTAATCATAAAAAAAAATTAAACAAATTGCAAGGACTTTTTAAAAAAAATTAAGTATTATTTTACACTTAGGAATATTGCAAGGACTTGTATATGTATAACTCGTCGTAGGGGGTGTGTACATCCGAAGGATTTTTATATAACATTCCGTAATTTTTTATTATTACTATTTAATTAAAACTGCTAAAACGTACGATATAGCAGTTAGAGCTATATCATGCATTCTACTAGCAGCTGTGTCTGGACGGTGTTCAAGAGGCGCGGGTTCGAATCCCGCCGCATCCAAATTTTAAAACGTCTTTTAAAAATATCCTTTTCAATTACCTGTAGGAATAAGAGTTTAAATTGATAAAAGTATCAATTTTAATATACCTGGAATAAATCAGCCGGCGTGGGTTCCTTTATAGATTCTTCAGCGCTTTGCCGTAGTTGAGCGCTCAGTTTGTTCTTGCACGAGAACTTGTTAACCTTACCCGGATACTTGAACTGCCAGGGGGAGCCCTGGAAATATATATAAAAATATATTAAAATTAAATGAACTTGCGTTCACGGCGTTTAATTCCGCTATTTAACATGCAATGTCTGGAGTTTGGGCAGGAAATGGTTTTACCATTTCTTTTTCTTATATATAGCGAGTACTAAACTTTAAAAAAACATAGAAATGTGTTAAATAACGTTTGAAAAGGTAAATAACGTTCGAAAAGTTTGAACGTAGCAAAATCTATATATACACTTTTAAAAAAACCTGTTAGAAAGATTTTAACAAAGATTTATTAACAACGATTATATAGCTAACTAGCGGCCCACTTGCGGCCCGCTCGCGGCTTCGCCGCGTGATCAGCATGACTGTTTCGGTATATTGCAACCCTAGGTGGTGGGTTTTTGAAAAATAAAGTAGCCTATGTTTAATCTTAGATTATCAACTATATATATATATATATATGCCAAAATTCATTACAAACAGTCAAGCGGTTTAGATTTTTCATACAAACTTTCATCCCCTATTTCAACCCTTTAGAGGTTGATTTTTGAAAACATAAGTAGCCTATGTTAGACCCAGTCATTTTTACTATTTCCATTCTAAATTTCATCCAAATCGGACCAGTAGATTAGCCGTGAAAGCGTGACAGACAAACACACAGACATTCGCATTTATAATATAAGTATGGATATATGCCTTTTTTGTAATAACACAGCGCGTAAACAAGGTTTAATATTAGATGGCAAAGTAGACTTTAAAAATTAAATAATTTTTAAAGTCTACTTTGCCATCTAATATAAAACCTTGAACCAATTATAACCTATTCGCCAGTCGCAATTTTGTGTATAAAGCCTTTACCATCGCTTTACCATCTCACCTTATTAGTAACAAAGCCGAAGCTGCTCAACCGCGGATTACAGAAGAACATCCAAAACTGCGTCAAGTCCTCGTCAGCGCCGTCGTACCGGAGGAGAAGACGACCGCCTATATTCTCACATACCTGTAAAAAAATAATACAATAGTAAAGTAAGCTTTAGAATAGTAGTAATAGTAGTCGCCTTTCGTGGTGCAGTGGCACAAGTGTGTGACTGTAAACGATTGGTTGTGGGTTCGATTCCCACTCGAGGAGTGGAAATTAATATTTGCATTTTCTTCGCTCTGGTGTCGAGGTAAAGCGCGGCGTTAAGTTCCGCCACTTAACACGCAAGCCTCCGAATTCGGCGGAAAGTGTGGAACGGAGTGTCTTAACACTAGGTTCCCTCTGCCTACCCTGCTGTGTGCGGGATACAGCGTGAAGCTATTTATTTATTTATTTAGTAGTAATAGTAATACAGTAGTACACTCAGTTATAGTATAGAGGCCAGTTGAGGGGCACTAAATGTGACTGAAAATACGCAAGGTGTATAGAATTCGGCGGAAACTAGGGAACAGAGTGTCTTAACACTAGGTTCCCTCTGCCTATCCTGCTATGTGCAGGATACAGCGTGACTGGCGTATTATACAAATTTAAAACTCAAAAACGTGAATTTAATGGCGATAACATAAAATTATTGTTTTATTATATATTTATATGTATATAAAATGAGGTCTGTATTCTTTCTTATATCATATATACGATATACAAGAAAAAATGGAAACCGTGTAGATAGTATTCGAAAGTGCTTAACCACTGCTACCATAAAAATTTGAGCGCAGCGGGATTTGAACCCGCGCCACTTGGAACCCTAGCACTAGTCCTAGCACTGACTGCTGAACTACGCGATCTTCAAGCGGCTTTGCTGAAATTTTTATCCACTTATTACAACTTGCTTTTCGTTATATTATTTTGTAAAAATTCTAATGAAGTTCCTGTTATAGATGAAACTCGACAAAAAAAAAATACACTTTGTAATTGATAAGAAGACATGCGTCTATTAGAAATTTATTATCAACATCGATCAATGATATTACAAAACAATGGTTAGCTAATATCTTTTTACCTTAAAGCATTTCTTAATCGTTAAAAGTAGAAAGAATCTACTGATAAATCCTCTAAACTTCGTTTTCCACTTTTTGAAATAATACTTTGTTGGATAACAGAACAAAAAAAACAAATTTAGTTTAACTTCATAGAGAGAACGAAAGTATTAAAGATTTTCTTCTAAGTATGTATAGAATTACAAACATCTCTCACAGACACGTTCCAAAAAATCCACATTACCATTTATCCTCCAATATAACAAAAAAATTGATAAATAAAAGAAACACATATAAAATTACTTTAGCTTCATGCTATGAAAATATCATACTGTCATCGGCCCTGGACACGTGCGCGAATATCGTCAAACAAGACACCCTGTATCCCGCACACAGCAGGGTAGGCAGAGGGAACGTAGTTTTAAGACACCGCTCCCCACTTTCTACCTAATTCTGGAGGCATTGGGTATTAAGTGGCGTAGCCTAACGCCGCACTTTGCCTCAATACCAGAGCGAAAAAAATGGAAATCCATACTTATATTACAAATGCGAAAGTCTGTGTGTTTGTCTGTCACGCTTTCACGGCTAATCTACCGATCTGATTTGGATGAAATTTAGAATAAAAGTAGTAAAAGTGACTGGGTCAAACATAGGCAACTTATATTCATCCACTAAAAGGTTGAAATTGGGGATGAAAGTTTATATGAAAAATCTACACCGCTTGACCGATGGTAATGAATTTTGGGATAAATATAGTGACAATCCAAGGATAATTACTTTATTTTAAAAATCAACCCCCAAGGGTTGCAATATAACGAAATAGTTATATATTAATCGCGGCGACGCCGCAAGCGGGCCGCTAGTATTAAATATTTCCACTCGTCAAGTGGGAATCGAACCCACAACCAGCCGCTTTACAGTCACACATTGTGCCTCTGCGCCACGACTGCCCACAATCAATACAAATAAGTGTGTACAAAGTTAGTAACACGTTTTTGAATATAATGTTTTTACTATATGTCTAAATGACCTTTACATTCCACCACACGATTACACCTGACAAACTTTAAGCAAATATCTTCGTGGAAAAGATGATATAAGGCTTCAATACATAAAAATCATTACTCAGAACTAAATATTAATTTGTGGCCAGTCGTGGCCCAGTGGCACAAGCGTGTGACTGTAAACGACTGGTTGTGGGTTCGATTCCCACTCGAGGAGTGGAAATATTTAATATTTCCATTTTCTTCGCTCTGGTGTCGAAGTAAAGCGCGGCGTTAAGTTCCGCCACTTAACACGCAATGCCTCCGAATTCGGCGGAAAGTGGGGAACGGAGTATCTTAACACTAGGTTCCCTCTGCCTACCCTGCTGTGTGTGGAATACAGCGTGAAGCTAAAAAAAAAAGAACTAAATAGGAATCTATTTTAAATATTTTTCGATTTTTTTTAAATATTTTTTGATTATTAAGCCTTTATTAATCCAATATTAAGCGTTTATAGCCATCGCAATGCAGTGGGACAGCGTCTGATACGGCAGCGACAACGTAATCGGGAATTCGATTCCCAATCGATGGAATGATCATAGTTTAATGAAGGAAAACATGTAAAACTCTAGTACAAAGACCCAGGTTCACCGGAGTCCCACATAACCACGTCCCGAGTCCCCACTCGGGCTGGTATCCGTAAAGGATTTCCTGACGTAAAAAAAAAAAAAAAAAAGGGATCGAACATAGGCTTTAGTTCAAAAGTCAACCCCTAAAAGGGTTGAAATAGGGGATGAAAGTTTGGATACATAATCTAAACTTGTTGACTGATTTTAATGAATTTACTCAGGAAGGCAGTTGGTAAAGCAAAGTCCCATTTATATAAAAATCTATTTTAAAGGGATGGATCCAAACTAGGATGAAAATATGTACGGTGATCAGGTGCAGGTTGCTTCTTCTATACATTTACAAGAAAATATATAATATTTTTAGTTAATTTTAATATTTTACTTAAACCGTCGTGTAAGTCGAATACTAAATAATACAATTGAAATTATAATTACAAATGACTCTCTTATCTTTTGCCTCTTACATAGTATATCAAATTACATGTTAGCCTCCATATTAGCTTCATATTGAAACAAGTACCTACATACATATATAAACGAATACTGCAGTTCGGGAATATATTTATATGGGATTTCTCATATACCCTAGTGGTAATGTAAAAAAGAACGTCCCGATACTGGAAAATTATAATCAGTTCAGATTCTGCGTTTGACGGTAAACTTTGCGCTACGCCACGCAAGTTAATTTGATATAAATTCTGTCAATATAGACATTACTCTAAAACCAAAAACTAACCATAAATATACACAGAAGCAGTTTCACAATTTTACTCGTACGATAGTCAAAGAGAACTTAGTATTTATAACACAGCTTTTATATTCGACCGGAAAGAGAGAGGAGCGAAATTAAAATAATTTAAATATAATCAATTCTTCAAGTCAGGATGAAAATCACAACCAGTAGCGCTACGACAGCCTTCTTAAAATATATCCAATAAAAAGCTACAAATCTGATATCTTCCGCCACTTAACTCATTGCGTGTGCCTTCGGAATTCGGCAAAAAAATGTGGAACGGAGCGTTTTAACACTAGTTACCTCTGCCTGTCTTCCAATATGCGGAAAACATGGTGAAGCAAAAAAAATACTATTAAGGAGTGCAATTTTATCTCGCCAAAATTAGTTACATAGCTTAATAGTAACAATAATTTTAATAACTTACCGTAGCAATCCAATAGCGGTACGGATCTATGATATTCTGTATTTCCACTTTCATGCCCACTTTGATCCTGTCTATCGGAGACATGCCTTTATTGTTTAAGGCTTCCAACGACACAGATTGTCCGTCCAGAAGTGCCTGTTTCATCATTTCTATGATAGTATCACCATATCTACTATTTATATCATCAGGGGGTTCTATAAGCTCATCGTATTTCCCACACCAGCCTAAAGGATGGACTTTAGTGTTAGATATGTCACACCAGAAGTCAGAGTCGGCGCCTATAAACTTGATCCTAAGGAGATGTCCGCACACCATTGTGATTTCCGCTATCCAGTACACGTCGGGATTGTTCTTGTGGCATACTTCAAGGAGCATGCCCTGTTTGATGCCATTGTTCAGACTTGCTTCTACCTGTAATAGATACGATATACTAAGTTATTGTAGAGGAGGAGCATTGCAAGGTTTTAGTGGGTGTAATACGGCTTGCCTACGCTGCCAGTCCGTAGTCCTGCTTAACCCACCCGAATCCTCAATAGGCGGGGTAATGTCTTTTAGAAAAATTTAAAGAAGTTCGGGCTAAAAACATGAATCAATGCTTGTAATGCAAATTACGAACGGACGATATGAGCGCTGGAATTGACAAGAGAAAAAAAAAAGATACATAATGGTTGTGCTAATAGTGCCTAGGTATCTGTGAATATATTAATATAAATTATTATTATTGTTTAATTCAATTCTTGGGTACGACGTAGACTACAGGTGGTGTGACTTAAGAAACCAATCGATTTAGTTGGACCGAAGTAAGTTTTTAAGGAATTAGTTTCATTACGTAAAAGCATTATTGCAAATAGAATTTTTAAATTTAGTTATTGTACCTTTTCTTTTTTTTTTTCATCTTCGTTGTATCCCGCACACAGCAGGATAGGCAGAGGGAACCTAGTATTAAGATACTCCGTTCACCACTTTCCGCCGAATTCGGAGGCATTGCGTGTTAAGTGGCGGAACTTAACGCCGCGCTTTACCTCGACACCAGAGCGAAGAAAATGGAAATATTAAATCTTTTCACTCCTCGAGTGGGAATCGAACCCACAACCAGTCGCTTACATTCACACGCTTGTGCCACTGGGCCACGACTGGACATTGTACTTAATACCAATATTAACAAAGTTATTGAGTGGCATATTTAATTTCTATTAATGTGATAAATCCTAAGTTTTATATAGTTCTCTTCTTAGGGGGTACGACTTGAGGAACCTTACCGTACCTAATGTAATAAATATACAAAGCTTAAAGCATTAAAGTATTTCGTTTCAACAATTATATGTTAAATTTTATTATTATATTATTAATTAAGGATAATTTAAAGATAAGACTCAATCAATATACATCATCTTGTATTATTATATTATATATACAGACTTTTTAAGTATATATAAAAAAAAGGATTAAGAAAAAAACTGTGGCCAGTCGAGACTGGGCCTCGGCCCAGTGGCACAAGCGTGTGACTGTAAACGACTGGTTGTGGGTTCAATTTCCACTCGAGGAGTGGAAATATTTAATATTTCCATTTTCTTCGCTCTGGTGCCGAGGTAAAGCGCGGCGTTAAGTTCCGCCGCTTAACACGCAGCGCCTCCGAATTCGGCGGAAAGAGGGGAACGGAGGGTCATAACACTAGGTTCCCTCTACCTACCCTGCTGTGTGCGGGATACAGTGTGAAGTTAAAAAAAAAAGAAAGGAGACTAGGATAGGATATGTAAATTTCAGCGTTTTTCATTCCATCGTCATGTATTTGTTTTAACTTAACGCCACTGTCTAATCGAGACCAGGAAATCATTAAACTTTTCAAGTGTTTGCCCGTTTCCTTGACTGGGTTTTTCACAAAAGCACTGTAACGTAAGGCATCTATCAATTGCACCATAATTGCGTCAAATGAATTAATATTACATATATATGTACATATTTTGATAATAAAAATCATTAAATACGATATATGTATATCGACCTTATAACAGCACGTTTTTCCTTGATTAATATACGAAAGGCAGAGAGAACGTAGTGTTGAGAAGTGGTAAGATATAATCTATCTATTGTAACATAAAACAGTAAAAACATCGTCCAAGCTACTGGACAAAACATTCGAATAAAACATTTTTTGATGTAGCTTTTAACTCTACTTAGGGAATATATATGAATGAGTGGCCAGTCATGGCCCAGTGGCACAAGCGTGTGACTGTAAACGACTGGTTGTGGGTTCGATTCCCACTCGAGGAGTGGAAATATTTAATATTTCCGTTTTCTTCGCTCTGGTGTCGAGGTAAAGCGCGGTGTTAAGTTCCGCCACATAACACGCAAGCCTCCGAATTCGGCGGAAAGTTGGGAACGGTAGGCAGAGGGAACCTAGTGTTAAGACAACACTAGGTTCCCTCTGCCTACCCCGCTGTGTGCGGGATACAGCGTGAAGCTAAAAAAAAAACTCTTGATGTAGAACCATAAAAGACCACCTAAACTATAAGAACCAACAAAATGGAATGAAAAATAATATTTTTCGAGAATGATATTCTGATGGAAAGATTGTTAAGTCCACGCAAATGAAAATGTGGAAATCTAGTTTTTAATAAAACTAGTTTTAAATATTCTTCTATTTAGCATCAAACTCACAACTACCGCGCCTCCTGGCACGATAGTACCAGACACCTCTGCGCCACGATGGCTTCAAAAATACTAGGAATGTATGTTTCATATTGAAAATATTTCTATACTCAAAATCGCGTACCCAAACGCCTAAATGAATCACAAGAAACATTTTATCAACTCAACCTTATTAAATAAGAATTACTGATTTTTCAAGCAGGACCTACTGGGCCTTCGTTATTTTTTTTTTCACCTTCGCGTATCGTGGCGCAACGGGATAACGTTTGACTGCAATTGCTATTGGTTGTCGGTTCGATGTGGGTCACACTCAGTAGAATGAGCATAAATTAATTATTTTTATTTCTCAGCTCTGGTTAACAAAACAAAGTGCGCCATTGAGCTTTGACACTCAACAGGCAATATCTCGAATTCGGGCGGTCAAGCCAAAACATACATTTTTCGATAGAACCTAGATTTTTACCTAGATCTGACGGGTAGTCAGATAAAATCTTATGAAAATGCTGTTCAGAAAACGAGTAAAGAATAAAAAATAACTTACTATATAGGTAAAACTTAAATCCATTTTATGTAAGGTAAATCTCTCATTACATTAAATATTTTTCCATATCCGATACATATTTGACAATTTCCTTTCCTTCTATATTAAATATATATGCCCTAAGTGGGTATGCTAAATAAGCTTTACCATAAATATACTGTACATTGACAAATACAGTAACATGCCTTATAGAGATTTAATGACTATTATTCTTAAACAATTGTGTGGCCTCGAATTCGGGCGAAAAGTGGAAAGTAATAACTCTATGCTCTATCGGTCTACACTGCTAAACAGGAGAAACAGTGAATGTTAATAGCTTCAATAATAAAATATATTTGTAACCTCATAAAAATTCTAATTTATTACATAAAAATAAATATATTAACTAAACAAAATATAATTTAGAATTATAAAACAAAAAAGAGGTCATAATGTCATTAATCCATGGAAAGTTGTGACTCAACATTTCCATTTTTAGAATATGTTCTTTGTCTCTAATAAAACCACAAATAATTACAATTGTCGGTAAAATTTCATATAAGATTCAGAATTTAGTTACTGGGCAGCAAAAATCACTGCAAGATTTGTTGTATGATTCTGTAGTGGTAATAAAAAATAAGTATTAAACTACTAATATACAATTATTTATATTGTTTAAATCTTCATGCATTTTCCCATACCAGGGCAGTCAGAGAGAACCTAGTGTCAAGACACTCCACCCTGCTCTTTCTGCCTAACATCGAGACATATTTAAAGTTATTTATCTATATATGTCTATATATTATATCTTTTTAAATATAACTTCTAAATTTCAAAGTATTGAAACAGAATTATACATGTATAATCCAAGGCCAAATCATAATAAGGAACAATCGATCTAAGTAAACACAAAAAATTAGCTACCATTAAAATGTTACATTACTCAAGTATAAAGTTTGCTATTCAAGTTTTTTTAAAAATTTTACTTAGCATATTACATGGCTGTTTATATTTTTAAATATAAAATTATATATGGTTCTTTATACATAGTATATAATTATTTTTCTCAATTTTGGGTAAAATACTATTAAAATCTTTTTATTATATTTTCAATGCGTTTTTTTTTTAATAAAACACCAAAGACTAATTAAAATAATTGATTACATTACAAAAATACAAAATAATAATATAGCAATTTAAATAAGAAAGAAATTTAAAATATTCCATATATTTTTCTAAGCATATGCCTCATTTATATAATTCAGTGTGAGAAGAAACTTTAGCACACCATAGTCACCATTTGGCCATGATGCCTATTCTCATACAGAAAGAGGAGTTAAAATCAGTACCTGGGACTTGTAAGTGGAGGTATTAGGGGCCCCTTTAAAATGTGTTAACACTGATTTCCACTATCTATCTCCACTACCTACTGATTATTATATAATAAATACCTGGGTATTTAATAAAGCCATGTAAATTCGAAAATAATGTGTAAATGTAAAAATTAATGTGTTTTTTTAATCAACGACTATAAATAATTACTATTTATTATAATCCAAGAAAAGAGTATCAGGAGTAGTAAATGAACTCATCACCTTTTATTAAAGTCTCAACAGCACTATCCTTTGGTGAAATAATTGTAATAATATAAATAAATATTTTAAAATACATATTTATATTATGCTAAAAATTACTTGCTTTAATTATTTAATTTTTTATTTGCCTTTTGCTTATAAAAAGGTAAGCAGAGAGAATGTAGTATTAAAACACTATGTTCTCCGTTTCCTAAATATAAATTAAATTAATGAATAATATTCATTTAAAAAGAAACTATGAAATAGCTTTAATTTTAATTTGATAGATTAATAATTGTATAGTAAGTTTATTTTTTTATATTTATTATTTTGAGATATAAAATCATTTATTTGCTAAATTTATTTCTAGAAAAAGAACATTCTCTTTTTTAATTGATTAATACTACATAAAACTAATGCTAACTACTAATTATAAAATACAATAAAGTAAATTAACAATTCTTTATCTTATATATTTTTAAAGAAAACTAGCAAAAAGCTGTATAAAAACGTGATAACAATTAAATTATTTAGTCGTACGTAGTTTATAAAGTAACTCAATAAGTATAATGTCCTTATAATTTTGAGTACTTAATTTTATTTCGTTACGACAATGAGGTGGCAATGGTCAATATGATTTGGTAAATAACTACCATATGGACTTTTGACTATATCAAAACAGCAGATAATTGAAATAACAATTATAATGTATTAATAAATTTAAATGTTCAAGCAATCTCTTCTTATTTTCTGGATGTTCATCTAAAAATAACTTTACATGGCCTTTACGCTACAATAGTGATATAAAGAATTTTTAAATTTTATCTTTCCATATTCATCGTAATAACTTGTATAAACTAATTATAATTAAAATGTTTTATAATAAAACAAAAAATATATGTGTTATGAAGAAACTTATATCAAATCAAAAAGTATTTTTCACATTATACAACATTAAAGAGCAGTTAAAAGTCGCGACTTACATGAGAAAATAATTCTTCGGGGACTGCAACGCTTTTAATATCTTCTAAATAATTGTTCCAATCGAAATCCATTACTTATACAATTAAACAACTCAGATATTGACCTCATTAACTTAATATATTTAAAATTGATAAAAATATGCTAAAAAAACCGAAACGAACTTAAATCCCCTCCTTGCAGTTTCAGTTCACTGAATGAAATTGAAATTCATTTTCCCCTACTGATTGTATCCTTCCCTTTCTCTCGTATATACATTGTGCGAATAGTACTAACTTAAACTTGCACATCATATCAAACTTAAGGTAATATCCACATTGTGGAATAAATAATATTTGTTTAATAATTTATTAAATTTAAGACTATTTCTATTTCGCTTGAAAGTAAAAAAAATATAAATGAAATATAAAAGTTAAGTTCAAGTTAGAGGAAAGATAAATAATATTTTTTTTATGTAATAAGTAAAACAATAAAGTAAAATATTATACTCCTTGTAAATATAAAATTTGTTTAGATGAACTGAAAATTACAGACACTTTATTTGTTTCGTATTTATCTCACTTAATAATCATTTATGACTTAAAACTAAAAGTGATAAAACAAACGGTAATAACGTATATTTATTTTAATAATAAAAAGATTCTATTTAAAATTATATGTAAAATATTCAACAAACAGTCTGTAATGGGCCTTATTCATAGTTCGATATATTACCACCACTACGATATTAATATTTATATTTTCCATTATTAATTATCTTTAATCTTTTGTATTATATTTAGTACATTTTAAATGAATAACTTTGATTTAAAATAAACATTTTGAACTGTTAATATATTAACTACATATTGTACACATATGTTATCTGTTTTGAATGACGTATCGATGAATGTAAGAAAGAACGAAATTGAACGACAAATGACAAATCATTCATCGTTGTCAGTCGGTGAGTTATGTATTGTACGACAGCTGAGCCAAATTAATAATATCTGTTTGGTGTTTCTATTGACGTTTTCTGCACTGGAATAACATATTTGTGAATTTTGCTCGAATTTAACTAACTTGTTCAGTGTTACGAATTAAAAAACAGTGTTTATATCTGGTTACGGTGAATTTATGATGTGAATACTTTCTCTTCACTGATTGTGTTGCAACATCAACAATGGAAGGTTTTACGTCGGGCAGCGTGCTCATTTCTTTATCTTCGAACACCTCAAATGGAACTGATGATGAGCGTTGCATGCTACTCAACACTTCACAAAGTATTATTATAACGGGGGCGTACAATGGAATCCCGCAGACCTTGATATTGAATATAATATCGTGGACCTGCTTGATTTTATTGTTCACGGTTTTACGTCGCACTGCGTGGAATTATGGGCGTATGGCTCTAGTGCAACGTTCTAGGAGCCGGTGGACAAGCTTATTCTTTAGAGGAGGCGACAACGACTCGTTAGTGGAGAGAAGAAACAGCACCGACGAGTCCTTAAATATTGACGAGGGTTTTTTCACATGGCTGCCGGCAGTATTTAAACTCACTCGTGAACAAGTACTTGCTAAGTGTGGACCGGATGCAGTACACTACTTATCTTTCCAGAGACATGCCATAACTCTGATGTTTATTGTGGCATTGGTGTCAATTTGTATTATTCTACCAATTAATTTTTCTGGTAGTCTGCAAGCAGATTCCAGTACATTTAGTAGCACTACACTTTCCAATATAAATGGTAGATCACCATGGCTTTGGGTACATACTATTTTAAGTATTTTATTTTTACCCATGTCAGTTTTGATAATGAGAAGGTGTACTGGTAGAAAACCAGTTCCAACATCCATGACTGGTACAGTAATGATCACAAATATATCAAAAGCAGATAGAAATGAGGCTACTATAAGAGCATACTTTACTCACAATTTCCCACATATTCAAATTGTTGATCTACGCTTAGCTTATAATATTAACAAATTGAATGAAGTGCAAGAAAAGAAAGAAATGGTGACAGAAGCTCTTCTTTATACAGACACATATTTTAGAAAGACTGGAAAAAGAATTACTGTAAAGCCACAGTTGTGTGGACCAGAAGTGGATGCTTTAGAATTTTACACAAATGAGGAGAAACGTCTCAAGGATGAAGCAAAAAGATGTCGGGCTATAGTGCTAAATGATCCTCTTGGTATTGCTTTCTTAACTTTGCCATCATATCAATTAGCGGAACATGTTATTAGCCATTTTAGTTTACACAGAGGGTGGGTTTTACAGCATGCTACTAATCCTTCAGATATAATTTGGGAGAACTTAAGCATTCAGCCTGGAGTTTGGTATCTAAAAGCTATCCTAGTAAATCTCTTTCTATTTGTCGTCCTCTTCTTCTTAACCACACCAGCTTTTGTTGTAAACTTATTTAACAATAGAGTTGCCAGACCAGAAACAATGAACAAAATTGGCAGTTTAATATTTGAGTTTCTCCCTACATTACTGCTGTGGACTATGGCGGCAGTGATGCCTGCTATTGTGGCCTTCTCAGATAAATTTCTTTCCCATTGGACAAAATCTCAACAGAACTATTCTATAATGACAAAAACTGTATCTTTTCTACTTCTTATGACTTTGATTTTACCCTCTTTGGGATTAACCAGTGCTGAGGCTTTTTTTGCTTGGACATTACATCACGAAAACGATACGATGCGATGGGATTGTGTTTTCCTGCCTGATAAGGGTGCATTCTTCGTAAATTACGTAATAACTTCCGGATTTATCGGGACTGCACTAGAATTGATACGTTTTCCGGAATTGTTTTTGTATGTTTGGTATCTATTGCAGTCTAAATCAAAAGCGGAAAAGAGCTACGTAAAAAAAGCGATTTTATATGAATTTCCTTTTGGAGTACATTATGCTTGGAGTCTGGCTATTTTCTCTATTACCATTGTATACAGCCTTGCTTGCCCCCTCATTGCTCCATTTGGGCTTATCTACTTTATTTTAAAACACATTGGCGATAAACATAATTTATACTTTGCTTATGGTCCCTGTGACATGAGTGGTGTAGGAGGAGGTCGCATACATTCTACAGCTGTTAGACTCATTCGTGTTTCGGTTTTGTTACTTTTGATCAGTATGGCCGCCTGGGCGGGATTACGTGCTGGATTTGAAGCTAGAACTATTATTTTAATAATGGCTTCTATTGTTGCTTTTGGGACCTTTTTATTATTGAGTCCGTTCCCAAGTTGCACTCCGCCGGCGCCTTTGCAAGAGGAATCGAGAATACGTTTCCCAGAATACGTAGCGCCAGTGCTCGCAAAGCCCTTAGACTCACCTCCGACCACCACCCCCTCGACGCCAGACTACGGTGCGTCGTCACCCGTCGTCAACTTATCATATAATCCAGATCCCATAAATATATAAACACAATACACGCTTAATAAAATAATTTTTGGCGTCATATCACGAGATAAGCCAATCTTTTAGATAGGATCGGCGAATTGGACACCGGTTGAAGGAGTATTTATAGCAATGTAAATAACTAATGCAATATTTTTATATCATAATATAAATCCTAGTCGTTAGGATATTTGAACGAATCTATATTGATTTTTTTACTCTTTTAATCGAGGAATTATCTTAAAAGCCTTATAGTGCACTTACTAATTGTTTGGTACAATATCTCTGTATTTTTTACAAATCACACGCAAAATCTATGTGTATGCACAGTGGATACATTCATTTATTTTTTTTATTACTAGTGATCATATGAATCTTTATTTTTTAATCATATACATACGTTTTATATCAATAATAAAATACAATTGTTTGATTTCCATTGATTTTATGCTTAGTTTGACTCGTAGAGAAACATCATTATATTATCAAGTCATCTAGAACAATGAAAGAGATAGGTTTTATTTTGTAACTGTTTTTTAACATATAAGTACATTTAGATATAGATAAAACGATTGAAACTAACATCGCCAACACTTTCGCCATTAGGATAAATAAAAAGTATTTAACATATTAAATTACTTAAAAATATCAGCATTACGTTTCATGTATTATTATGTATAGTTATAATTTCGGCATATAATTTGTTTATATTGTATTTTTAGTGTTTAATTTTTCAAGATTTTAACTAGTCTGTTGTAAATTTTAGCAAATTTAATAATTCTTACTGTGAATTATATAATAGAAGTACATACTTGTTTACTTAGTTGTTTTAACCCATTCAATGACGTATTCGAGATATCGCAATTGATGTAATTTATTTAGAGCAATAAAAAGTACTGTAAAATGCAATGGTGTAATATTTTATATAAATAACTATATAAAAACTTTTTGAGTAATTGAAAATAGATTAAAAAATCAAATTACGTATAGTATCAGTATTAGAAGTTTTGATTATATTGTTGACGATGATTTTGACATCCGCTATAACTTTTTTATTTGTTTACATTTCAGTACATGAAGATGTTTTGTGTAACAGCATTATCAATTAGAAAATAAATTTATTTTATTTCGAAAATTATTTTTTATATTATATAAATGTATTTAAGTTGTTTTGTGATTCTTTTTATAATATATTTTTCTTATTTTTTTGTAATGAAGTTTAAGTTAACAATTTGATTAACTAGTAATCAATTATTGAATTCTGAATGAGAAAATAAACGTATAATGATACGAGTAGATTCTTTTTATATTTACTTTCATATCATTTCTTTTGTAATAAAATAAGTATTACAAAATTGAAATTCGTTTATTTTTTTAATAACAAATTGGCACATAGAAAGGATTAGGTTGACATTAAAAAAAATTAAAATATATTAAATTTCGTATTGAATAATGCCTAAAAAATCTAATTTTACCTCATTGCGATCGGCGGATGGGTTAAATATTTACATTTTTAGTTTAAATTCATTATAGATACTAAACATTTTATTTTTATCATAACTTTTTATAGTACATAATTTTTTTATGTAAATTATTTTTTTATTGTGATCTTAACGGCTGTCTAATTTAGTAAGCTTAAGTTTTCACATTTCAATAGGCCCAATAATATTTTATTTATTTCCCGCTTTAATGACATTTGACAGGGCGCCATTTTAGATATTGCCTATTGTGTTTTATTTATAAATTAAGAATGAAATGTAAAACTTGTCACGCTTTTAGAAATTGTAATACGACCTTCGTTTCTGGTTGTGACGGTCGACATGGTTATTTGATATTTTCTTGTATATTTTGTTTAAATTGTCTGATGTTTTAATAGTTTTAAAACTGTTATTCCCATACTTAAGGCATGAAAATCATTTAACTAATTACAAATATTAAATTTAATTTTTTTATACAAATTTAAATGTTTTTTACAAGTGTGTGAATAACAATTTAAAATATTATTGAATGTTTCGCCTAAAGATCATACTTTGAAATAATCCTTGTAGAGAAAATGTGAAAAATCCGTACAGAAATGCTAACAAAAATTGTAAAAAGTGTATTAATTTTTTTGACGACGCTCGATGGTAACTTCTAGTTAATTGGCTACAGCACTTGAGTGGATTCTAAGCGGTGCGAATCCTGCTTCGTTCAAAACAATTTTTATACGAATTTACCAAGTACTTATTAAAAATAAAACAGCACGGCGTTAAGTTCCGCCACTTAACACTCAACATCTCCGTTTCCGACGGGAACGTGAAGCTGCTTGTTAATAAATAATAAGGAAATTATTTAACCATGCATATAAAATATCGGCTAGTGTGACCTAAAGTTGGGCCTCTGATGTTGATAATATATAAATAATTAATTAGGTTTGTTTGTATATAGCCAATTGATAGATATATTTTGTTATTATATTATTATATATTATATGTATATAATGTTTGTGTTACAACATTGTTTCATCGCTATGATAAAATACACATGTGTTTCGCACTTGGTTTATTATTTGTGTAAATGTCCAATAATTTATGTGTTATTGAAATTATGTTTAATAAATTATAGAATTTATCAATTTCTGTTGTGGGGGAGTGGGACAACGTCTGTAGACGTGATTGGTTGTGGGTTCGATACCCACTTGGTGAAATCTTACGTATTTAAATTATTTATTAATTTATATTATACTAGCGACCCGCCGCAGCTTCGCCGTGTGAACTACATGATTGTTTCGTTATATTGCAACTTTCGGAGCTGGATTTTTGAAAAATAAAGTTGCCTATCGTTCGTATAGCTGCCTTGGATTATCAACTATATTTATCCAAAAAATCATTACAATTGGTCAAGCGGTTTAGATTTTTTCATGTAAACTTTCATCCCCTATTTCAACTCTTTAGAGGTAGATTTTTGCCTATGTTTGTCCTTGGACTTTTTGATTAGTGTGTAAGCGTGACAGACAAACAGACAGACTTTCGCATTTATAATATAAGTATAGAATTCATTTCGTCGCTCTAGTATGTCAAAGCACTACGGTAAATTCCGGCGTACCACACGATGTCTCGAATTAGGACAGAATTGGAGGACTTAAGTCTTGACACTAGATTCTCGCCGACTTTACAAAAGTATAGAAATAAAAAAAAGTGTTTATTTTAATATCAATAAGCTTATCATTACGATGTACATTGGGGATAGTCTGTAGGTACCTACATGCGATACTCGTAGTGTAGAGTCCAATTACAATTAACAAGCCAAACATTTCCTTTTTCAAATATGACACAATTTCAAATGAGACATACATATTGCATTGAATTATTTTTATTATTTAAAAAATACTGACTGATAAATCTGTAAAGCGGAGTATTTAGTCACTTGACTGTTTTCTATATACTTTCATTATGTATGATACGGTACATAAAAAATATAAGTATGTAGATTTTTTTTATTTATATTATAGCTGTTTTAGCTTTACGCTGAATTTTGCACACAGCATGACAGGCAGAAGGAAGATAGTGTAAGGACTCCGTTCCCCACTTTCCGCCGAATTCGAAGGCATTGCGTGTTAAGTGGCGGAACTTAACGCCGCGCTTTGCCTCTACAACAGAGCGTAGAACATGTAAACATTAAATACATCCACTCTACGAGTGGGAATCGAATCTGCAACCATTCACTTAAAAATAGATCTTGTAAATAATAAGAACTATAACCATATCATCTAAGTCTTTAAAAATATAATAATTTAGTCGTTTTCTCACAGTTCCACATCAGTGAAGAATTTTAATGAATAAACATTTAAATATCAGGTTAATGACAAAAACGTGTTTGTATGAAATTACGATATGAATCGATATTATTGTAGATAATATATTTAATATGAGGCAATATCGATGCAGTGGGATAACGTGGGACTGTTTAAATAATTTAAAGTGTTATTCGACACTCAGGAAAATTGGAAAAGACACTTTAAAAACGCTTAAAAAGTATTTAATAAATAGCATTCTCTCTTGCTAAATGATTGGTCATAGAATAATCTTTGGGTAGCAGAAATTTGTAAAAATCTCTCCACAGAGATGCTAACAAGAAAAATAATTTGTAATAAAGCGTATAAGAATTTCGACGCAGCGGCTAGTAGAACGCATGGCTCAGTGGTGAGAGCGCCTGAACGGTATTCAGGAGGCGCGGGTTCGAAGCCCGCTGCGTTAAAATTTTTATACGTTTTCTAAATGTCTTTTTCAACGTGGGACTGTACTTATATATGGATTCGATTCTTAAAGAATTATTATATTTAAATTATTTTCATTTCTTCTGTCAAGTGATAAAACGGGGCCAGTCGTGGCGTAGAGGCACAATACTTTAAAGCGAATGGTTGTGGGTTCGATTCCCACTTGAGGAGTGGAAATATTTAATGTTTCCATTTTCTTTGTTCGGGTGGCGAGGCAAAGCGCGGCGTTAAATACCGCCACTTAAACGTCACTTACCTCCGAATTAGGCGGAAAGTAGAGGACGGAGTGTCTTGTAACTAGATTCTTTGGTAAATTACGCATGCGGTAAAGAACCTATATACCTATATATAAGATTTAACGCTGTTTCAAAGAAATTTATTTATCTAATAAGGCAGTTAGATAGTGTTTTTTTAAATTCATAATCAGTCGTATATATGTATTAAGCATTATTAAATATGTATATGTATATAAGAATGCTTGTATCTATACATAGGTATATACACATACATACATACATATATACATACTCATAAATATACATATATAGGATAAAAGCGGGAGAGAGAAAGTGGTCATACCCTCGCTATAGGTGGAATAGGAATGGCTATATTTCTCTCTACGTTTGACGACTCATAGATGACGGGACAAAAACTTGTCAACTTTTTAATGCCTGCTCGGCTGCGCTTGAATCGTTCTTTGAGATATAAAGGAGAAGTCGAATTGAAGGAACGTTATAAAGAAGACAGAGAACGTGAGTATGCCGGCGAAGCCGTATTGGAAGCCACTTGAGTTTTTTACGAAAGTCAGGGACATAGTCGTATCTGTAAAGTCCAAAAATGAACGTTGTGCAGATGTTTTAGAGACCCTCTTTATCTTTTAAATCAAAATAACAGCAGTCAGCATAATCAAGAAATGGTAGTAGAAGTGATTATGCCAGCGCAACTAGGGCTTCCAATACCGGTATCCCGGTATTGACTAATACCGGGATCCCGGATTTTTTCCGCCTTTTTTCAATACCGGTATTGAAATGTCTAATACCGGGATACCGGTATTAGACATACATGGCAATTAATCACAATGACTAGAAGTATAAACTCATTAATTTAAGGTTAAACTAATTTTCTACAAGTTATGATTATTATCGATATGTTTCTTTTGTACTTATATAAAAGTAGATATTTATTTGGTTCATTTTCCACGCTAAGACATAAGACACTGAACTTATTTTTGATTTTTCAAAATAAAATTAATTAAGTATTTCATTTGTTAAGTTTTGCCATATTTTCTATTATTTACTCGTACAATACGATTTCGACACTGACTGATTTATTTGTACGTAAGTAGACGTTTTTAAAAATAAAAGCATGTAGGTATTTAACTTGTCAAGTTTTGTCATATTTTGTACGCACAATTTTATTTAATTAGAAACAGTAGGTGAACTGATGTTTGTTTAGATGTTTTTTATAAATATTCGCTAAAGGAGTTTTTATTATGTCGTTTCCATCAACAAATATAGAATTTACTGCGTTTTAGTAAATAAAGTATTAAATTCTTTTTTAAAACCGGGATCCCGGAATCCCGGTATTGAAAAAAAAAGAACGGTATTAATACCGGTACTGAAAAAAATCGGTATTCGAAAGCCCTAAGCGCAACCTTAGTAGGAATAAATTAAATTATATAGTAAAAAATGAAATAAATAGTAAAAAACTTAAATGACGGCCCACCCCTCAAAAAAGGTTGTGGTCACCACCACAACCACCTTCAAAACGGCCAAGTGCGAGCCGGAGTATGAACACGGAGATAATTACAATTGAGAAGCATGCAACAATATTTTTTTTTATTTTATTAATGATCACATTAACTGTTGTGTTGTGTTACTGAAATCGGCCGTAAGTCAGTGAACTTGAGTTCACGACAGTTGACAAGCAATTATGACGTCACAAGCAATTTAAGTTGTGGGTACCAGTATTAACCACCCATAGTGACCACTATTTCGTCCTTGACTTCGAAAGCAATTAAGCAACCCTTATTATTTCTTATCTGTAACTATATTTTGGGCCAGTCGTGGCGCAGAGGCACAGAGAGTGCCTGTAAAGCGACTTGTTGTGGGTTCGATTCCCACTAGAGGAGTGGAATTATTTATTATTTCCATTTTCTTCGCTCTGGTGTCGAAGCAAAGTTCCACCACTTAACACGCAATGCCTCCGAATTCGGCGGAAAGTAAGGAACGGAGTGTCTTAACACTAGGTTCCCTCTGCCTACCCTGCTGTGTGCGGGATGTAGCGTGAAGCTAAACAACAAAAAAATACTTTCTTTTTATTTTAGAACTTTGTCTGCATGAGAAAAAAAATTAGGATTATTTTTTTTTTATAGATTAATTATGATTTGCTTTTTCAAGTAAGAATAGCCCACTTTTATTTTTTTTCTATCATAATGTTTACTTTTCATTACGCATTTGTTTCGTTCTCAAAATTATAAAAAAGTACATAATTAGATAATAACTTACAAAGAAAATTAGTCTACACAGCAAACAATATATAACAAAAGAATTTCAAAAAATATATATATTTTGAAATTTCCTACATACTACATGAAAGTAAACACTGTATTAAGGAATTACTCGTGCGTACCTAAAATACCTATTCGGTGTGAAATATTCGATGGTTTGGTTCTTGTCCCCACGCGTGTCAATTCTAAGTTGAACCCTATGTAATATTACAATTCGTGTAACGAGTAGTATAGACCTCAGGTCAATTTATATTGGTAACTCCAAAATATTAATAACTATTATTTGTTTTATTTAATTTATTATCCTTTAAATTAAGATTTTCGGATAATATCTATACATTTCCCGTGGGGGGACGGGTTAAGAATACAATTCCCCCCCGCCGCTGGGTAGCGTCCCGTAAAAGGCGGGTAACCCAGTAGTTTGGTGGTAGGAGATTCGTTCTCCGACTGGCTCGCGACCACTATCATGTCAAAGACGAACCGCCAAATATCTTATGATGTGTTCCGGTTCGATGGCATGTAAGCCAGCTCTCCCTATTCCCACCATTCCCATCCTTCCTCCCTCCTTCTGTCCTACATTTCCAAGGCTGGCAACGCATCCATAGCTTAAATGTTGTGGATGTCTATGGGCGAAGGTTACCACTTAACACCAGGTGGGCCTTCAGCTCGTTTGCCTCCTTTATTCCATTAAAAAAAAAATACTTTCAATTTCGTTGAAAACCAATTTTTATGTCAATTTAATTTGAACAAAATTTATATTGTTATAACTTTTTCAGTTACGAATCAATGAAAATAAAATATATATTAATCCCTTAATAATTATTTAATTTCCAAATTTAACAAAATACATCATTAATAAGCACTTAAATCGGTTAAGCCGTTTCTAAGATTAGCGTACACAGAGACACAGTCAAGTCAGTCTATTTATATTTGTTAAAATTAAATTTCAAAAGCTATTTGTTTATATGCTTAAAACAAAAAAGTAAGTATAAGTTCAATGTTAAAGCCGTACTTTAACCTGCCTCCAGGGAAACAGAATGTCTTAACAGTAAGTCGTATCTCTTTGTTCTACTAAAATGATATTAATAAATAATAGCTACAAATATAAAAGGTTCGTGTATCACACGTCAAAATTTAAAAATTAAACTTAACAAATGAATTTATCATGCCTTTTTCTTCCTACTATACATTATGAGTAATAATTAAAATAAAGTATTAAGTAACAGATTTTTTTAAATAAATTGTTTAAGTGATAAATTTTAGTTTTAATTAAGCGATAAACATTATACGAATTTACCTCTTGTAGGTGTATAAGGTACCTACGAGGATAAAGTGACGGAATGTGTTTGATATAAACTCTAGCAAAATATTATTTTTAATTTTGCCAGCCAGTGGCAGTGTGTGTAGTGTGTGTGCAGTGGCACGACCGTGTGACTGTGACTGGGAATCGAACCTACAACTAGTCGTGTTGTAGGTTCGATTCCCACTCGAGGAGTGTAGATATTTAATATTTCCATTTCTTCACTCTGGTATCAGAAGTAAAGCGCGGCGTTAAGTTCCGCCACTTAACACGCAACGCCTCCTAATCCAGCGGAAGATGGGGAACGGAGTGTCTTAACACTAGGTCCTCTCTGCCTACCCTGCTGTGTGCGGGATATAGCGTGAAGCTAAAAAAAATCATTTCTCCGCTCCGGTATGACAAAACACACGTTGAGCTCCGCTAGACACGTAAGGTTTCAGTTACTGGAAAACGGAGTGTCTTAACACTAGGTTATTTCTGACAACGCGTAGAGCTAAAAGCGTGAAATGAAGAATTTAGTAAGATTTATAGATAAGCGTAGGTACCTATTAACTTCCTTTTATGCTCAAAACAAAATATCAACAAGTATAATAATTGATATCTGATTTTATATAAAATTTACGTTGTATTTCTAAAAACTTTTGATTATAATTTGCACTGAGTAGATCATAAATTGGGAAATACCCAATAGGAAAACGTGAGTAGATTGATAAGTCGACTTGTAAATATAATAACATTTTGAAATATATTAAAACGGTGAATATTTAAAAGGCGATGTTTATTCCAAGTATTTATTGATTTACAAGATTGTAACAAGAAATTCCTTAAAAAAACCATTGTCACCTCTATTTATAATTTCGGTCCCGCTTCAAACAAAACAGCCATTCTGTCATTCACTGACAGTTCCATGTTCGAGTTTTTATAATAATCAAGGGACAGCATTAATTTTTGTAATTTTGTAAATCAAACTCATTACTACTATGAATAATTAAAATACATAAAGGATCGCTAGGCTTAAGTAGACTGGCATTGCGCCGAACAGCATATAGCAGGCTAGGCATATTGCAAGGAAAGCTGTCGTTACAATATGTAAGGATAGGCATTACGATTTTTTTTATTTACATTCACATATATCGTGAATAATCATTAATTCAGTGAAGTAAAAAAAAATAAGGATAATAAACACTTTTATAAAGGTATTTAAACAATACAAAATTAGACTTCATATATTAAAGTTAATTTAAAAATGAAAGCTTAAAAAGTGTGCATATTTCATTCATCAACATTCCATGTCTGTTCTCGGTAGGTACCTATTATTGATAAATGCACTGAATACCTCTAACGAAGTAATCCGTCATTGGTAGACAGACAGACTCGTTCTTATCTTTATATCTACTCATACGTTTTGTAACTTTTGTAGTTTTCAACATTATTTCATAAAGAAAGTAAACATAAAAGATAAAAAATCTATATTCAAATCTGAATATTTACAAAATTTGTTCTTAAGCTAATGATAGAAGAGATGTAAACATCCTTTTATCAAAATTTTTATCAGTCAGCAAAATAAAGAACCTAAATCTACATAAATAAAATACGTAGATATGATAACGGTCGTGGTACAATGGTAACATGTAGATATGCTGCCTGACTTCAAAAGACATTGATTGTAGGTTCGATTTCAACTCGGTGCCATGATTATGTTCAAATTAATTTATTTTCTCCTCTATGGGATCCCTTTTCAGACCCACAGTATCTAGATTTCAGGCGGAGAGAGTAGAACAGAGAACCTTGACATTTAGTTCTGTCAGACTACCCTTTCTACCCTAGAACAAACTAAAAAAATCTTTTTACATTGCGTAACTTAAGGTCCTATTTTACATTTGCTTGGTATCAAAACGCACGCGCCTGTTATCAAAACGCACGAATTAATTTAGGTAATTAGTGTATGTTTTGATACGAAATCGTATTATAGAGCAGGGGTGAACAACCTGCTGCCCTCGGGCCGCTTAATAATTGTGTGTGGCACGCCAAGATTTTATTTATATTACAGATTAGCGACCCGCTCGCAGCTTGTCCTGCGTATATTGAAGTTACATCCAATTTATTAAAATAGTTATTTTATAGAAATATTTTCGGACTTGCGAAGCCGTCCCTATCATCTCGTTACAAATATTCTTTTAGGCGGGGGATTTATAGTTATTTTATCCTTTTACAATTACAATTAAGCCGTCGTGGGTTTTTTCAAAATTTTTAATTTTGCTTTTTATTATTAGTGTGTTTAGGTAGAATTCTTTCGTTAGTGGTCGTTTTGATTGCTTTTGTTTTATTTGTGTATTTTTATGTAGTATCTTGTTACTTTTTGTTGCATCCTTCTTGATATTACTTACTTAATTTATAAGAAAAGGGATGATGCTGAAAATCAGCGCTGGAGACAAGTCTCACAGCATACGCTGAGCTTCACTCCTTTTACCGTTTTTTATACTACTTCTTATTTTTTTTTGTGTTTGTATTTTTTTATCACATGCTTTTTTGTAAAAACGGTAATAAACTTTTTTTGAATTTGAATTTAATTAAATAACTTAATCTCCTGTACAACGGACCTCTGTGGTTTCGCCCGTACCATACAGCGGGGTCTCCACATGGGAAAGTTTGTGGGAGATATACAAACTCCATTATCTCAACAAAAATATATCTCGTTCCTCATATAACTCATAAATTGTCAAACATATGACTCAATCTCCCGCATAACGGACCTCTGTGGTTTCGCCCGTACCTTATAGCGGGGTCTCCACAGGGGAAAGTTTGTGGGAGATATACAAACTCAATTCACTCCACAGGGGAAAGTTTGTGGGATATATACAAACTCAATTTCCCGTACGACGAATCTCTGTGGTTTCGCCCGTACCACATAGCGGGGTCTCCTCAGGGATGAGTCTGAGGGACATCCAAGTTCTTAGCAACTAATTTATCTTTCCATTCATATAACTCAAATTCGTAACATAAATGACTCATTCTCTTATGTATCTAGTTCTGTGGTTTCGCCCGTATAGAATCGCGGGGTTTCCTCAGAAGGAAGTTCGTGGGAGTTCAAAAAAAAAAAGCCATAAGTTTTCAAAACTTGGATAAGGCCCGTCGCTAAAACAGGTTGCATACCTCTTACATAGAGTATCTATAGAGGTATGTACTTATAACATAAATAACCTTCATGTATGCTCATTAATAGGTTAGTGCGATATGTTGTATTCATTAGCGACTTACATTTAAGTTTGCTTTGAATGGTCAAATATTTGGCATTTTTATTGTTTTAAAAAAGTTTTATAAGAGATATTTTTAACATCTTGCTATAGGTACATCTTTTCTTATTTTCTGGACCAGAGCGGCATATAAATGTACAGTTTTGACTTTATACGAACATAGAAATACGGCCATAATTGTTTAATCAAAAATTTAGAAACAATCAAAGCAAATTGTGTCACTTTAATCGCAACTGTCGTGGGTTCGATTTTCGGAAGAAAATTATATCCCAAGTCAAGATGTGTTAAACAATCATCGAAAATTAATTTCTTCACTTATTTTTTAAGCCTTTTTCTTTAACCAATTTTCAGTAATAAAAAAAGTGATTATAGAGAGGAAAAAGTTTTATTTCAAAATCACAGATAGATAGACAGACTTACAAGTTTCTTCATAATTATAAAATACATAGCTAATTAGGAACAAAAAAATAAAATGCCATTTAAAATAGAGGCAAAAATATTATAAAAATTGTCAAAAATGTAAAATAGTTGACTTATATTATCGACTAGACATACTTGTGTCAAGAGTAAATATAAATTTATAGTATAAGAATTAAAAAATATATAATTCCTATTATTGGTGAAGTTTGATTTAACGAAGATGAAATTTAGAGGAAAATATGAAAGAAGTTAATTTGTGAAATAGTTTTGTTGCACCTCCCATAGTAGAGCAAGCAGGCAGAAGCTAATGTTAAGACTCTGTTCTCTGCCTGAATTAGAAGAACCTGCAGAACTTAACACTGCAAAGGGTTTAATTTCTTTCATATCCTATATTCATATTTGAAAACTGCTTGGACTACACTATATATTAAACACAATCAGTACTTCACTAATAAAATAGACTTTAATATACTACAGATCCAATTGTAATAATGCCAAGAGAGCAAGAAGTAACAAGTTTAAATCCTTTATGGCACAAATATCTTTATATAGACACGCACTTACAATATTTTATTTATTCTATATTAAATTTATAAATATCAATTTTACACATAATATTGTAATATTAATAATAAATGCAAGTAAAAGGAAGCTACAGCACAAAAATGCCGTTGCTTGTTAGTAAAAACTTTAAATAGATAAAAATTTAAACTTAAAATAGAACCACAGTATATAAATATAAAGACAGATTTCTTAAAACAACCTCTTCTTAAATACTTTTTATAATCACAGAGTTAAAAAATAAATATATTAATACTTATCTTTCCTACTTACAACATTTACGAGTATACTTTTTTTTTTAATTTTAACACAACATCAAATGTTTATTAAGCTTACTTACTAAGATTATGATTTTCAAGTAATAAAGTAAAAATGGACACATACTTAGTATATTTATTAGAAAAATTTTATTTTAAGCTTTTTAAGTTGACTAGTACATTCTTTGGTTATTAAAGTATATATAAATCACAAAAATGTTTTAATAAACTTATTTATAAAATTTTTCAATTATTTAACATACTTAACAAAACAAAAAAAAATTTTTACTTTCATATTTTTGAAAATGATATAACAAAAGAATTTTAAAACATTGGCTACACATATTAAAATAAGAAAGTATATATGTTTAATAATATAAGTTTAAGTATTCGTTTTCAGATTCACTAGAACATGTTGAATCTGAGTTGCTATCTTCATCATTATTTTCTTCGCCCACAAAATTATCCAGAGTGTTCTCCATTAAGGTATCTTTCTCCCAGTAAATGCCTTCACAAGATACTACATGTTCATCGCAGTCACTCCAATCTTTTTCCGTGAGCTTTTTAATTGACATTTCTATTAGTTTCCTCATCTGTTCCAATGTTATATCTGAATGGATTTTGTGTTGTTTTACATTATCTTTTATCTTGGCCCATGCTACTTCTATAGGATTCAAGTCACACATGTATGGTGGCAACTGCATCACTTCATGCTCGTAAGCTTTCATTATCTCTCCTATTTTAGATGTATATCTTTTAAGGTTACGCAATTCTATAAGTCTAAACAATTCATCCTTCCTCATTGTGATAGAAGCTTCAACACTATGCTTAGAGAGCCAATCAACCATTTCCACTTTAGAGCTTGATTTTGATGGTATTTCATTTTTTCGTGAATTGTGATATGGAAGACTGTCAATAATGATGACACTGTTTGGTGGAACATTAGGGATAAGCATGTCATGGTAACATTTTTCAAATTCAGCACAATTTACATTACAGTCATTACTTTTTGTTGTACCTACTTTGAATATTAGTTTTTTACCATTGGCGAAGATACCAGCACTGGCATACACCATTAAGAGCCGGTATGTCGAACCATCCAATAGTACATTATCAGCTAAATTATTTTTCCAACACTTCCTTAAAGACATGTTTTTGTCAACTAATGTTTCAAGCAAAAAGAAAACATGATGGTCACTCTCTCGGTACTCACGAATTTTTCTTAAGTAGTTTGATCGTGCAAACATTATTTCTGGGTTCTCTGCTAATATCGGTCGTCGTCGATGTCCTTTACATTTCAACCACTGGTAGCCCATTGCTTTTAAAACTTTTCTTAAAGTTGTTGCTTGCCAAGGAAAATCTATTTTTTCACGTACTGCAGTCAAGAGGCTTGAACAAGTTGGAATGGCTTTTTTAGTTAAATAAAAGTCTTCAATGCACCTGTGCACTACACTCCTATGGAAACAATTCACATTCAAATTATTTTTTTTGTTGCACAATCTTCCTCTTCTGGATCGACTTCCCTGCTTAGCTTCTTTCTGTATTTTCATTATAATTTTTTTACCTAATCCCGTATAACGAGATGCTCGCTCTAAAGGTTTATTTACAGGAAGAAAAATATTTCCAGCGTTTTTTTCTTCGACACATACTGCTAAAATGCGTATAATCATTTCCCGGGTTTGTTCATGTATTATGACAGGCCTTTTTCTATTCGCAATACACTGGCCCGACATGCTTATTGTCTACAATACAATTCTTAATATTTATATAAAACAAATTATAAAAATAAAAGATAAACACAGTCTAATTGAAATGTCAAATGTCACTGCTATTCGAGTTCTGATTTCGATTTTTCTCTATTGTCAAAAAAATGACAGCAAAAATAAAAGAATACAGACGTGATAATTTTTTGAGCTGTTTTTTACAGGAGTAAATCGAAACAAATATATAATTATTATACCTTATGAAATATTATTTACAAATATTGTATGTTTCATCGAAAAGAAGATTTAACAAAATCTATGTTTAATAAGTTTATAAACAAAGAAAAGAAACCGACTTATACGAACTACGAAATCGATTTTACGTTATAAAAATGGCTTTTCTTTTTTCACACTTTCAGCATTTTATACAGTAAGTTGTTGATAATAGGTGAGAAAAGAATTAAAAAGTATTATTTATTGTGTACTAGCGACCCGCTCGCGGCGTTGCCGCGTGATCTACGTTGCTCTTTCGGTATATTGCAACTCTCGGTGGTGGATTTTTAAAAATAAAGTAGCCTATACTTAACCTTGGATTATCAACTATATATTTGCCAAAATTCAGCCAGTCAAGCGGTGTAGATTTTTTATATAAACTTTCATCCCCTATTTCAACCCTTTAGGGGTATTTTTTTAAAAACTAAGTAGCCTATGTTAGACCCAGTCATTTTTACTACTTTCATTCTAAATTTCATCCAAATCGGACCAGTAGATTAGCCGTGAAAGCGTGACAGACAAACACACAGACATTCGCATTTATAATATAAGTATGGATTTGGGGGTAGTATAAGTTGTAAATGCTTTGTGTTGGATTAAATTTGTGCCTGTAAGCATAGGGAAAATTAAAGCAAACTTTTAAGGAAACTAACTGCCATTGCAGTACATACTATCAAGACTTGATATTTAAATATATTTAGTATTAAGTAATTTAGTGGCCAGTCGTGGCTCAGGGACACTGATGGGATCGATTCCCGCTCGGGAAGTGAAAATATTTCCGGTGTCGAGGCAAAGCGCTGCGTTAAGTTCCGCCACTTAAGACACACCTATAGAATTCAGCAGAAAATGGGGCATGTTGCGTCTAACACTAGGTTCCCTTTGCGTACCCTGCCTTGGGCGGGATACAGCAAGAAACTAAAAAAATAATAATTTGGTATTTAAAAGAAACTTCTATATAAATTAGGATTTTTTTATTGTTCATATTATAAATTATTAACAAATGAATTATGTGAATGAACATAACTAACGAAATGATAAATCTATCACTGTTAATATTATTCCTTATGTACAAATTACACAATTTTATACTTTACCTAGCTTCAACAAATTCTTTAATTTTTACAATATTATAAAAATGTCACACAAAAACTATTACATTATAAATTCTTATATTCTTCTTAATATGCACACTTGTATGTCAATCATGAATTATTAAAAAAATACAAAAGGGCATCTGGTACTTATTTTACACAAGAAAATGCATACTCTATCAACTTATATAACGGTAGTAACTAAATTTTTGCAAGTCCACTGACATATAGTCAGCTTTTTTCACAACAACTGATAAAGAACAACATTAGCAATGACATGCTTAAACCTAAGCTATCTAATGAGTCTTTTTGGGCTTAGCTAATTTCTCGTATTTGCTCTTCGACGAATACCACAAGCTGAAAGGGATGGCCAAGGAAGGTAAGGTCATGACTGCAAAGGCTGCCCAATCTAAGATGTGTGATGAGAACTTGCGGTCATAGTCTTTAAAGGCAACAATTGTACCCTCTCCAGGTGCACTGCTGATTGAAAATTGACTCTGAAACAGATAAAAAATGGAAATTAGTACCATATTCTTAAAACTGTACTCCACTTTCTACCCAATCTAAAATCAACTATAGCAGATTGAGTGCCAGTACACAATATAGCAGTTGTCTTACCAGAATATAAGATTGCAATGTTATAAGCAACAGAAGGTAATCATTTCAAAAAATAACCATTATTAAAGTATATGACAGGTTTAGAAAGTACCATTAAAAACATCTTAAATATAAGATAAGTATAGAAGCTTGAGATAAGTTTTATTATAGAATACTTTTAGAATTGAATAATATAAATAAAAACTTTTAAAATTTAATACATCGAACAACTTGCTATAATTAATTAAATTGTCTAGAAAAGCATAGGAAGTATATACATATTTTACGTTAATAATAAAATTGCAATTGTTTCTAGAAATTTAGGCAAACTATTTTTAAGAAGAATGAAATCTTAAATAAAGTTAGTTATTTTTTGTTCATGTGATATTTTCGTTCTGTAGTATAATAAATTATTATACTTGTTTGTTAAAAGGTAACAAGTACACATATAAAATTGTTTGACACTTTAATACTAACATGGCATTACTTTCACTTTAATTGTGTTACTTTTAAGTGCTTACCTCAACAGCATCTTCACTAGCCTTGTATCTCACTTCAGCAGATGTGAAATTAAAGTAACCATATCTGTTAGATCTGAGGGTGACCACATGAGAAACATTTGTCTGAGGAGCTATTCTATCGATCTCAGCTGATAACTGTCCACCAACTACAGTGAATACTTCTGGGTGGAATCCGTTGTCTACGAGTTTTACATCTACAGCAGGTGCAGTTCCAACGTTGTATAGCGTATATTTGATTAAAATATCCATATTTTCCACTAAATATTTGTTTAAGACTTGTTTTGATACTAATAATCTTGCAACTGATGGTTCCTCGTCTGCCGTTACAACTGCAGCGACAAGGAGAATCAAGGATACTAATTTCGTAGTCATGGTGGCTGAAAAGGAAAGATTTATTATTAAATTTTTCTTATTCGATAGCATCGGTGAGAGAAATATGACTGAAAATATATTACATATTAATAAAAAATATGATAAATAAGATATAAACAGGATAAAATAAATATTAAGTGATATAACGTTAATATTACCTTATGTTAAACTAGTGTAATGAACAATTTTCACTCCGTTTCCAATGCGAATTTTAGTGAAATGTTACTGATTTTGACAAATGTTCAAAGTACGTGGCTGACGTTCCACTCCACGCGTTCAAATCATTGCCAGATAGTCACTATTAACAGTTACAAATGCGTTCACTTTTACTAGAAATTAAATATCATATATTCATTTTTATATGGTAAAACACTTAACTTAAGCAACATTGAAGTAATAAATAGTATTCATAACTAGGTTTATTTCTTAATATTTATATTACATAAACTATAATGAATGTGTTTTAGAATTTTTGTTATTTAGTCAACCAGTTAATTTGGAATGCAGCTAAATTTTCCCAATTGTCAAATTGTCAAAAGATTGTATTGAATTTGTGTTTTTATCGGAAATAAAAAATTGTGTATTGGATGAGAATGTTGCTTTTCAATTAGATTAGCGTTTTTAATTACTAAAAAGGTAATTAGAGTGCTCCTGAATTTAATTAAACTATGACAGATAAAGAAGACACAAGCAAAGAACCCGAAAAAAAACCACTAGATGACGAGGCCCTAGAGAAGTACGTTTCAGTTATGATCAAAGAACGAATTATTTTTATTGTGTTTTAAGTCATTATCCTTTAAAAAATACTATATTGTTAACACAGCATTGCAGTTTAAATGTATATTCGAGATAGGAAATAAAGCCGAGCGAAATCTACCCTAAATTATATAGTACCTACTCTAGTTGATTGTGCATGTATTTGTGTACATATTCCTTGAAATCTTTATTTAGTTCAGTTTGGCTTTTTAATTCTGTTTTGTGTGTGCTATTTCGAAAGTTATAATAATTGAGAGTCAGTACTTTATTGTGTTATTTAAATATACACTTAGAAAGTATATTTACAAGTTTTCTTTCGTATTATTTACAGTATATGATTAAAGACATTTTAAATTGTAAAATAATTTGCCATGAATTTAAAAATTGGATGTATAGTTTTAATTAATAGTATTTTTTACACTTAAAAACATTGCTAGAAAACACATCTGTTTATAAGCCAGTAGTAGTAGATATAGTAGATCTTGGATGTATTGAAATTATAATATGCATTTCATCCTATATATCAAATAAGGAAAATATAATAATAAATTCCATTTATGTACATGTCTATTGATTTAAATGGCATCTACATTTGAGTGAATGTGTAAGTGAGCTGCTTGTATTTAAATTTCAACCACTAACAATATATGATATTGTGTTGTATGTAGGTAATTAACATGATAACTAACCTAAGTTATATATTTTATACACTACAGAATCGCTTTAAGACAGTTTTAAAAGGATTCAGTTAGCTATGTATCTTAAGAGGGAAATTGTATAACAGGAGATAGAAAAAAAAAATTGTCTATAAACATTTGATTGTAAATGTGATGATTTTGGGTTCAATTTGCACTCTGTGGAATGATAATGCTTAAGCATATTTTTATTCCTTTGCTTGGCCAAACAGGACAGAGCAATGTCTTGAATTTAGGTGTAAAGTGGACAATGGAGGCTTTTTTTCATATGTTTCTCTCTGACTACTCTATTATATAGAAATAAGTGTGGAGCTATAAAAAATTACTAATTATGAGTAGATATTGTATTTATAAGATTGTTTCAAATTAATAATGTGAAATATTCTTAAATTATGTTATATCACAATTCTATTAGCATTAATAATCAAGTCATTTATTTTGGTATGATAAATATAACTAAAAATAAACTAATGGCTGAAAATAAAATCTGAATTGGTATCTCTTCATTTTATTATTTTTTCCTTAAGACTTTATTACTTAAAGCCATCATGGCTATCATTTTTCCTAGTTGGACAGTGTCTGAATGGTTGTGTGTTTGTTTCCTACTCAGGGGAGCGATTATAATTAGTATTCATTGCTTTGCCCGGGTACCAAAACCCTGACACTAGTTTTTCTCTGAATGTGGGAAAAAATTCTATGTAGGAGAAAGTGTGAAGCTAATTATTACTTAATTAATTTTATAAAAAAAAAAACATTGTTGTTTGTATTATTTACTTATGCTACTTTTATTATAATTTACTTTCCTGAAATACTTGATTTGATTTATATATATTTATTATATTTTATAGGCTTGCAGTAGAAGAGTTACTTAGAGAGGCAGTCCAGGGCGCCGCAAGGGCAGAAATTGTTGGACCCTCTGGTTGGATAAAAGGACCTCAACAAAAAACAAATAAGCGATTTCTAGTCAATACGCTTAGGCATGCCGTAAGCTCTAACAAATATCACAGTTCTCGCAGCAGCAGTCGAAATTCACACAAAACATCACCAAAATACGAACGAAAACCAGAACCGGCAATTAAAAAAGACAGGACCAAAAGAAAATACTAAAATGGCGGAATACGACGTAGAAAAGTTTATTAGTAAAATTTTTAATAGCGAAGACGAATCATGGACCCCTCAAGAGAAAATGCCGCTAATAATGGAAGAAATAGAAAAATTAAAGGCTGATACGAGAATGTTTTTAGAAAATTCTGATTTCGATATAGCGGGTATATTAGAGGAAAGTACGGAGCTGTGTGTTGAGAGCAAAGCTTTAGTTGAGGAAATGGAGGAATGTAAGAAGGAGATCGAGCAAGAAACAATGGCCGAGATACTAAAGTCCATTGAGAGTCACGATCAAATTGCCAAAGAATTAGAATCTGTAAATTTCGCTATGAATATTGTATGCGACTTTATTACATGTGGTAAATACATTAAAGAGTTCGATGAAGGACGAGAAGCTCAAAGTTTTTCGAAACCAGTAGAGTCAGTTTACAAACTACTTAAGTTTATAGAGAAACCAGCTGACGGTTTCTGCGATATGGATTTGTATGCAAGTATAAGGAACACCGCCCCAGTCATAATGGACAGTCTTATACACGATCTGTACCAAGAGTGGGATAGAATGGTGTCATATTCTAGCAAACCCGGCGCTAGGAGAAGCGTCGTCAACTTCAACATTTCCTTAGATGATTCTCTAATATCTATTGACGTTGTAAACGCTTTAGATAAAAGCACAAAGCTTATGGAAAAAATGACTGATTTTGCCGAATTTTTAAAGAAGGAAGCCTTGATTCCTATGATCAAAAACGATTGCATAGTTTACGCTGATTCTGAAGAGTCGGCCTCAGTCACCATGAACCACAAACCAAACTACACACCTTCTTATAGCGAAACACTTGCTAACATGAGACTTTTATTCCATTATCTAAACAACAGATTCAATGTTCCTTTTCATAATGAACGCAGCTTAATGAAGATGTTTGGACAAATAATAGGCGAGGAGCTCTGTGAAATACTTGTGAAGGACTGTTTAATCGACACCATACCGTACAGCATAAACGACCTTCAAACGTACGGTCGAGTGACGGCAGAAATTGAGGATTTCCAGCGTTTTCTTGTAGTTACCAAGATATTTCCAGACAAAGGTTTATCTTTGCTAAAATATATGAAAAATATCGACGTGTTATTCGCGGATCGATCTAGTCAACACTTCCTTGAGACAGCACGCGCTATTATGCTCAAAGACCTCAGTTTGACCATGTCGATAGGCGTGGAGAACATTCCAGAAGAACCTTTGCCTCCCGAAGGTGTCCCAAAAGACGACAAATTGCTTGAAGCGCTCGAAATCTTTTCTCTAACCATACCGAAGAGTCTCTTCTATTTCCCCAGATGTATGATATCGAAGACTGCCCAAGAGTTATTGGACTTAGTGTATATAGTGATGGAACAGGCAGTGCAGTGCTCGGATGTGGTGTGCAAGAAGTTATATGACACTGTTCGGCTCATATTTGAATTGTATGACGCAGTGGTCCCTTACCACCATGAAAATTATTTGCAAACCATTCCACAATATGTAGGTGAGTATTTTTACAGTACTTTCTATTATAGATTATCATACGTCAGAATAAACACACATTTTTTTAAAACAATAGAAATTTGAATGCCATATTGATACGAAATATGATGATTTGGAATGATAAATGATCATCAAGTAGACCTATCGGTCTACTTTTGGAAGATGTGTGTAATCAAAAATATACAGTCAAAGCTTCTTTATTCGAGGGGTATGTAGGTTCCCCCTCCTGTGGCGAGTCGAGGCGCAGTGGCACAAAGTGTGACTGTAAAGCGACTGGTTGTGGGTTCGGGTCCCACTCGAGGAGTGGAAATATTTAATATTTCCATTTTCCTCACTCTGGTGTCGAGGTAAAGCGCGGCGTTAACGTCGCGCTTTACACTTCCACTTAACATGCAACGCCTCCGAATTCGGCGGAAAGTGGGAAACGGAGTGTCTTAACACTAGGTTCCCTCTGTCTACCCTGCTGTGTGCGGGATACAGCGTGAAGCTGAAAAAAAATGTAGGTTCCGTAAACATACCACAAAAACAGAAATCGACTGAGTGAATATGGAATGGAAATTATATTGGACTATAGGGGATAAGTATGTACATGCATGGTTACAAATGATGAACTTAATAGAAGCTTTTAACCTTATTGATTAATTATTATCTTCAGGCTTAAGGAATGGTTTATAGAATTGTGTGTTTTTATTTTTATATTAAGGTCTATTTTACTTTCTTGTAAGTTTATTTGAGATCCGCTATTATTTTTTTTAATCCGCCCATAGAAAACGCTGATCAAGAAAGCGGTAATAAGCAACTTTTACTGTATATAGTATATGCAATAATATATCGTTTTTAATTTGAAACTAACTTAAGACTTAAAGAAAGAACTAAGAAAGCGAAAATCAGTATCTCGAAAATTCACATAATTTATGCCAAACATTTTCTCTAGCAAGCCACATTAAATTTAAAATCTAATAATACCTCTACGAAAAAAAAAATCTTATAAATAGGTGCAAACAAACCCCCTAAAAAACACTTTGTTAAAAAGCTATTCAAACGGCTAGACCGGTTTTAACAAAACATAGGTAAGAAACAACGAAGGCTGGCTGGAATGCCTTTCAAATAAAAAACCGTATCGAAATCGGTCCATCCGCTTGAGAGCTAATATGTCATAGACAAACCGACAAACACACAGACATCGACGTCAAACTTATAACACCCCTCTTTTAACACTAGAAACTAACGATAAACGTTTCTTCTACTCTTTACATCATGTTTTATCACTGACATATGTTATACTAATTTTTGAAACGACGCTTGTGAGGTGGACGTTAATAACTGCAACACAGTTTTATACTAAAGTAGTTATTACTGTTACAAAATTGTATAATTATGTACCAGAATTTAAAATAAATAAAAATATATTATTACTAGCGGCCCGTGGAATGCCTAATTGTTTCGTTATGTTGCAACCCTTGGGGGTGGATTTTTGAAAAAATTAAAGTAACCTTTATTTGAGCTTCGATTATCAACATATTTATGCCAAAATTAATTACAATCGGTCAAGCGGTTTAGTTTTTATACAAACTTTCATCCCCTCAACCATTTAGTGGTTAATTTTTGAAAAAATATGTAGTCTATGTTAGACCCATGGTTATTTACTATTTTCATTCTAAATTTCATCCAAATAGGACCAGTAGGTTAGCCGTGAAAGCATGACAGACAAACACAGACTGTCGCATTTATAATATAAGTATGGATTATTACTTAAATAAATTTCCGTTCATTTCAGCCCTATTCCACAACAATTGCATGTATCTAGCGCACAATCTACAAACGTTGGGTCACAAGTGGGTCTCCCTAATGGAAGGTAGAGAGATCAGCTACATCATATGCTTCGTGGACCTCGTGCAGAAGATGAGGGACCTCGGCTACAAGCATCTGACAATGCATATGCAACAGCAAAGGAAGCAAATATTGGATAATATACGCTCTTCTGGTATGTTATTTTGTTTTTTTATTATTATTATTATTTGGTAGTTGGGCAAAGGATTTGATAATGTAATTGCTTAAATTGTTTATTTATTCACAAATTTTTGCGCTAGTAGTGTTTGAAGAGACAACCATTGCATTTATAAGTACGTTCTCTACTTTCCACCTGAAATGGACACATTTCGTGTGTGTGTGGCAGAACTTAATGCCACGCCTTGTGTAGGAAATTTTATAAAACTAATTATAGTACCCGGCAATAAATAATGCACATCGATGCTTAGAATGAAACAGTCGGTTAGCTTCGACTTCGTAGAGCGTTGTCTCGGTCGCTTAAAATAATAACAATGAGAAATGTCACATATCAACTGAGTGACAAAGACAGCGCTCTACGAAACCGAAACTGACTGACTGTTTCATTCTAAGCATCGATGTGCATTATTTATTGCCGGGTACTATATATACGTTTTAAGCATTTTTTAAAGTGTTACTCGACACTTAGGAAATTGGAAAAAGGCATTTAGGTAACGTATAAAAATTTGAACGCAGCGGGATTCAAACCCGCGCCCCCTGAATACCGTCCAGGTGCTCTCACCACTGAGCATGCCTTCGTTTGAGCATATACGTTTTCTTTATTAACTTCTCTTTTTTCTAATTCTTTTTATTAGCTTCTCCCTATATGCCGCGCATAGCAGTAGAGGGAACCTAGTGTTAAGACACTACGTTCCCCACTTTCCGCTGAATTCGCAAGCATTGCTCGTTAAGTGGCGTAACTTAACGCCGCGCTTGTTGTTACCAGAACGAATAAAATATAAATATTATATAATATGGAATGGAAATAAAATATATATTTCCATTCCAACTGGGAATCGAACCCACAACCAGTCGCGTTTGTGCCTCTGCGCCACGACTGGCCTCATACATGTTTTTATAATAATATTTATTATATTTTAATTATCTTTCATTTAATTTCTTTTTTTTTAAATAATACTAATTATTTTTTTAGATCTCAACTGCATAGTAGTAAAGGATGTGTTAAGTGAGAACGCGGAAGCAGCTGTTAGACAGTGTCTCCGGCAACTACAATTGTTAAAGAATGTTTGGATTGGTGTCTTTCCGCCTAATGTTTTTGTAAGGTATATATTTTTATCATATTATATTATATTATTAAGTAAACGATAGTGAAGTAAAATAATGATTGCAGAAAATAAATTAATAAATTATGGTATTTTTTAGAGCACATAGCCCTGAAGTGAAAATTAAAACCTAAAAAATGTATAGCAGGAAGGACCTAGCGTCAAGGCCCTACGTTATCCAATTTCCGCCCGAAATCGTGACATTGCTTCCAGTTCCAGAGCAAAGAAATGAAAACTAGATTATTTTGCGCCTGTCATCGCAAAATCAGGCCATTAAAAAAAAATGAAAACAAACATCGTATTTACAGTTAGACGCATTTTGAAGTGAAATTTTGCTTTCAAGCTTGTTTTAATAATAGTAATATAATGCCTAATTTATATAATTTTGTTTTCAATTACGTTTTGAAGTGTTAGTAATTATTTTATGTATTTTAATTTTTTTTAGGCTTATGGCAACACTAGTAAACATGTTCTTAGATGAATTGATACACCGAGTGTGTACAGTTGAGGATATTTCTATTGAAATGGCAACACAGCTTACAGAAATGTATACAGTGGTTGTAAAGAAAACCCCACAACTGTTTCAGGTAAGATAATATGTCTATTTTCATGATAAGTTAAATATTTTTTTAGCTTTATTATGGATATGTTATATAAATAATTTTATATATTTAGATTATGTAGATTTAAATTTATTATTATTCTTTTTAAAAACCCCAGTAATATATTAAACTGTTTTTACCTTTTGGCTGCGCTAGAATTGTTGCATATTTATTTTTATTATGAAAATATCGTAACTACTTAGCAATGATAAAACAAATTTAATATATATTAAATACATTTTCAGGATATCAACGATGTAACAAAATATGTAAAATCTTGGGTCAAATTACAAGAGCTGATATTTATTCTCGGAGGATCTTTAAAAGATATAGAGAACCACTGGAACGATGGAACCGGTCCCCTAGCTGTACACTTCCAGGTCGAAGAACTGAGGAGCCTCATCAAGGCACTGTTCCAAAACACGCAGTTCCGCGCCAATTTACTGTCTAAAATTAAATAATATATTACCCAGTAGTCATTTTATTGATATATAATATAATATATGTGTTTAATGACTTTTTGTTGTGTTTTATTTTATTATTTCTGTTAGGAATAGAAATAAGGATTTTTTAACAGTAAACGTTTAACGTCTTATTTATTATATTTGTTACGTGTTTGTAAAAATCGTTATTGACTTTACAAACAACATTTACATATTTATATTTTTTTACAAAAATAGGATTTTAATTTTTGAAAATTCATTAATTGTTGATTTAATTAAAAACATTTTCTAAATCTGCGTTTTTTTTTCATAAATAGACTCGTAGTCATAGACTCATACTCTTGACTAAAAGCATAAGTCTAAATATTTCTTTAGTCCGGCAATGAATGAAACTTGTTATTTTTTTCCATCAATGTATTCGATATTTTTTGAGCTTTAGTATATTTTTTCTAACATTAGAAATAAGGTTTTAATAATAAATTAGCAATTTATTACTTTTTTTGAGTGAAATGAGCGGTGCACTCTACTGGAGACTTCTTGCACTCTTTGTGACGAATAAACGATGTGCATTATTTATTGCCGGGTACTATACACGTGATATTTTGCAAGTACAAGAACTAACTTCCCTTTGAAGTCTATGGAGGGAAAATTTTGGCTACAATAAGCTGAGCGTCCCAAAGTAAATAATTTTAATTTGCTCGGTTTAATCAACATGTAAACGGCACCCGAGATTTCACTAGCGCAGCGAGTTGTGCCCCTAGTAATTATATAATAGTTTTTATTAAAGTGCGAAGTTCAAACCTTAATCAGGTGTCGTGAAAACGAACGTAAACGTAAATGTCACTGTCACATGAAAATGTCAATTGTCAAATTTGAATTTGTGAAAATCAAAACAAAAATTAAATATGACATGTTTTATATTAAAACTAATTATTAAATATTAATCGCTCAATGTTTTAAATTGCCTAAAAATGGTTTCTTATGTGAATATGAATACGTTAAAGTTATTTGCCCAACGACGGACTCCTGCTGTATTATTTAATCGTACAGCCAAAAATAAAAGGAAATTTATTGATCCGAATGAAGAAGACCAGTTGCCAAGTATTGTTTCTTATATTTTATACGTTTGATAAATATATAGATAAAAAAAATCTAAAAATATATTTTAGAAGTACTTTTTTAGATGTTAAATTTATGTTGACTAGGTTATAATTTAGTAATTTTGAAAGAGTGTTATGAAATATATATTAATTGTTTTTGTATATATTATTTTTCTATAATATATTTTTATTGTGTTAGTATTTCAGTATCCAGTTAGTAAGAGTTCAGACAGAAGAGTATATGTCTGGGGGCTAGCAGAAACTGGTGCCCTCGGTATACACATGCCGAGGGCCATGAAGAAATACAAGAAAACATACAGAAATTCATTCAGTTTTATTTGGCATCCTATGAGATCCAGTTTTTGTGAGAGGTTTGATGTAAGTACTTACATAAAAATTGTAACCAATCATAGAAGTTAGATAGCATAAAGATTGAAGGTTTATTATCTTATAATTTAAAGTTGTAATAGAAATAAAAAAAAAATGCATCAAATTTTATGACACAATAGTAGTTCTATTTAGTACTATTAGAGTTAAAATAATTTCACTTTTTTATATATTTGTATATAACACAAAGTGTGACTGAGTTAAGCCTCACTCAAAACAATGTCTTAATTTTGTTCAGAAAGTGGTGTCTCTTGATATAGTGTCCCTTCTGACTACTGCTCTTTGTGAAAAGCTGCTGCTATTAGTATTATTAATGTTGTAATGTTTAAATTTAAATAGTGGGGCTAATATTAAAAATGAATTATCTATGTGTACATATGTTTATATTATGTTTCAATTAATACCTACAAAAAAAGATATTGAGATGTTGGTAATAACACATAATCATCTTTATTAAATAAAAATAAAAAAAATCTTTTCTATTATATGTTGCCCGCACTTACTGTATTTAAAAAAATAATTTATATGAAAAAAAAGTTAATCTTTTTTACGCATAGCAAGGTAGATAGTGAGAAATTAGTGTCAAGATATTCCATTCTTCACTTTCCACCCCAATCTGGGACATCAAGTACATCAGAAATAGAAAAAAAAATACATATAATCATTTCTCCAAGTGGAAATTAAACCACAAATCAAATAAATTTACAATCAGACTCTGTCCCACTGCAACATAATGAATATAAAAAAAACAGTGTCAAATATTAATATATCTAAAAACTAAAAATAATAATAAAAAAGCTAATTGTTAAATTTTTCAGGTAACAAAAGTAGCTTGTGGTTATGGTTTTACAGTAGCGGCAATAAAAACAAAGGAGCAGCATAAAGTGTTTGGAACAGGTATCAATACAGATTCTCAGATCGGCTATCACGCTCCCAGGATTGGACATCCGCTGGAAATGTTGTTGAGTCCCTCACCTATTTATGTACCGTATAAATCTTTAGAGACTAAGGTAAGATATTTTGTGAAAAATCCTTTTTTTTTAGATATGGAGTTTTATTAATGAGGGGTATAGAGTGTTACTGTAAACGCGACTGGTAGTGGGTTCGATTCCCACTCGAGGAATAAAATATTGAGTATTTCCTTTTTAATCGCTCTAGTGTTCTAATCATTTCGTTTCCGTTTCCGTAGAAAGTGGGGGACGGAGTGTCATAAGACTAGGTTCCCTCTGCCTACCCTGCTGTGTGCGGGATACAGCGTGAAGCTAAAAAAAATATATTCGTAAAAAAATTCATATTACTAAATTCCAGATCACAGCTCTAGCAGCAGGCCGAGCTCACACACTAATCCTAACAGACAACGAAGGTGTATACACATTAGGAAACAACGCATACGGCCAGTGCGGTAGGAAAATAAACGCGAATGAAGAGTATAAGGGGAGCATGGCGTCCTATAATATTAAGCGACTTGGCCAGGAAAATATTATTGATATCTGTTGTGGACAAGATCATAGGTTGGTTGAGATTTACTTTTTATTAGTGTCTTTAATTTTATTAGTAGGTGGTTGCAGGTTCGATTCCAACTCGGGGAGTGAAAATATTTAATATTTCTATTTTCTTCGCTCTGGTGTCGAGGCGAAGCGCGGCGTTAAGTTCCGCCACTTAAAACACAATCCCTCCGAATTCGGCGATGCGTGAGAAACGGAGTGTCTTAACACTAGGTTCCCTCCGCCTACTGTGTGCAGTATACAGCGTGAAGCTATAAAAAACCTACTTTTATCCCCTATTCGAACCCTTTTAGAATTCTCTAATCTTTCTCTTTAATCATAATAAAATATAGCCTATAGCACTCCTGGATATAGTAGATTCCTAATTGTGAAAGAATCTCATGATCGGTTCAGTATTTCCGAAGATTACTCCTAACAAACAAAGTTACAAACTTTACCACTTTATTATACTAGTATAGATTAATATTTGTTTAAAAATATTTTATATTTAAATGGCTTACTTGGGTTGCGACTTAATTTTTTAAATATTTTGTTGCATTCTTTGGACAAGGTTTAGCTGTAAAAACGATGATTGTGGGTTCGATTAACACTAGGGATAAATGATTGTATTGCAATTGGTTTACAAGTTTACAGTTACATTTTGTGCCTCTGCGTCACCTGCTGGTTTGGTTTAAACTTTTATTATATTACTAGCGGCCCGCTCGCGGCTTCGCCGTGTGGACTGCCTGACTGTGTCATTTGGGGTGGGTTTTTCAAAAATAAATTAGCTTATATTTGACCTTCGATTATCAACCATATTTATTCCAAAATTCATTACAATCGGTCAAGCGGTTTAGTTTTTTTCATATAAACTTTCATCCCCTATTTCAACCCTTTAGCGGTGAATTTTTGAAAAAATAAGTAGCCTATGTTAGACCCATGGTTATTTACTACTTTCATTCTAAATTTCATCCAAATCAGACCGGTAGGTTAGTCGTGAAAGCGTGACAGACAAACACAGATTTTCGCATTTATAATATAAGTATGGATTAATTATAAATACTAATAATCTCACGTTCCAGCCTTTTCCTAACGCAATCAGGTAAGGTGTACGCGTGTGGGTGGGGCGCGGACGGGCAGACCGGGCTCGGCACGTACGAGAACCAGGGACACCCCGCCGCCGTCAAGGGGGACGTTACCAGCGAGAGGATAGTCAAGGTGGCCTCTACTGCTGACTGCGTGTTGGCTTTGAGTGGTATGTATTGGTTTTGTTTGAAAAATCTTTTAGAATATATGTATGGTTTAAAAATTATTGAATTATTTATATTGCTTATGCCCAATGTCGATCCTAAAAACTGCAACCTTAAATTGATTTAGTTATCAATAATAGTTTTTGTGTAATGTAAAGGTTGAATATTCAATCCCTTGACCAATAACCACTCAAAGGATTGGCTGTCCACTCCTTCACTTTACTCATAAAATTAATTTACTCAAAAATGGGCGTTAATCGATGAATATGTATCTACATCTGTATTATTAAGGCTAAAGATTTTTACCCGTGGGGGGACGGGTTAAGAATATAATTTCCCCCCGCAGCTGGGTCCCGTAAAAAGCGGGTAACCCAGTAGCTTGGTGGTAGGAGATTCGTTCTCCGACTGGCTCGCGACCACTATCATGTCAAAGACTAACCGCCAAACATCTGCTGATGTGTTCCGGTTCGATGGCATGTAAGCCAGCTCTCCCTATTCCCACCATTCCCATGCTTCCTCCCTCCTTCTGTCCTACATCCCCGAGGCTGGCAACGCATCTATAACTAATGCTGTGGATGTCTATGGACGAAGGTAACCACTTAACACCAGGTGAGCCTTTTGCTCGTTTGCCTCCTCTAATCCATAAAAAAGAAGTATTTGAACGACTTTCATACAATTCATGTTATACTGTCATTTGGAGTTTTTCTACTACACTTGTTCAAAATGTATGTAATTAGTTTAATCAAAGAAAAATTCAACTCTTGTTTCGCTTAATTTTGAGTTGAGTGGCGGAACTCAACGTCATTCTTTGTCTTACCGGAGCGGGGCAAACAATTTTAATATTATTTTCCCCATTAGGACTGAGCAAGCTGTTTAGCCACGAGTAGACGAACGATAAGAATCCGAAAAATCCATACTTATAATATAAATGCGAATGTCTGTGTGTTTGTCTGTCACGCTTTCACGGTGAAGCCGCGAGCGGGCCGCTAGTATCTTTATAAATAAATAAAAGCTTAGTGGGCGGCATAATTATAACACTAAATTAATAATCACCTTTATACACTAATTACAAGTTTTAAACACATTTAATTCCAGATAACGGTGAACTATTCGGATGGGGTAACTCAGAGTATGGCCAAGTACCAATGAATACTAAACAGCAACAGGTGAACATGTCTTACGCGTTAGTCAACTTCACTAAGGGTATAGGAAAGATAGTGGACATAGCCGCCGGTGGGTCATATTGTTTAGTTTGTAATGGTGAGTGTATTTATTTATACGTTTTCTTTAAAATTTTTTATATAAAATTTGCATTTTTGGCTATAGTCTGAAAGCCTAGTGTCAAGACTCTCCGTTCTCCATGTTCTTTACAAATCGAGAAATGAAAATAATTAAATTATAAATACTCTATAGTGTGGGTGGCCAGTCGTGGCCCAGTGGCACAAGCGTGTGACTGTAAACGACTGGTTGTGGGTTCGATTCCCACTCGAGGAGTCGAAATATTTAATATTTCCATTTTCTTCGCTCTGGTGTCGAGGTAAAGCGCGGCGTTAAGTTCCGCCACTTAACACGCAATGCCTCCGAATTCGGCGGAAAGTGGGGAACGGAGTGTCTTAACACTAGGTTCCCTCTGCCTACCCTGCTGTGTGCGGGATATAGCGTGAAGCTATTTTTTCTATAGTGTAAATTCAATTCCCGAATTTACAATCGCAATGACGGAAAGTGGAGATCAGAGTGTCTGGACACTAAATTCTTTCTGACTACCCTATACAATTAAAAGCGTGAATCTGAATAAAAAATAATAATATAATATAGGAAACGGAGTGTCTCAACATTACGTTCCTTCTGCATACAGTACTGTGTGCGGAATATAGCGTGAAGCTAAAAAAGTTCTATATCTACCCTATACCTACAGTTAAACGCGGAAAGAAAAAAGCAATTACTTTAGCTTTACGCTGTATCTCGCATACAGCAGGGTAGACGGAGGGAACCTAGTGTTAAGACACTCCGTTCCCCACTTTCCGCCAAATTCGGAGGCATTGCGTGTTAAGTGCCGTAACTTAACGCCACGCTTTACCTCGGCACCAGAGCGAAGAAAATGGAAGTATTAAATATTTCCACTCCTCGAGTGGGAATCGAACCCACAACCAGTCATTTATAGTCACACGCTTGTGCCACTGCGCCACGACTGGCCCCATATTTGTTTGCAATTACTATATCAACACTTGATTTTTTCAGAAAACGGTGACGTATTCGTCTGGGGTTTCGGTTTAATAGGTCTCGGGCCGAACGTGCAACACGCACACCAACCAAAGCAAATCTCACCCACTTTATTAGGACGAAACGATTTCAATCCTGATTCGAGAGTGACTAAAGTCTCCTCCGGTATCGGTCACCTCGCAGCTATAACCAACGATGGGGACCTTTACATGTGGGGAAGGAACCGCCATGGCTGCTTGGGACTTGGCCATGGCAAGGATCAGCATTTCCCATTGAAAATCAGTATAGGAGCTCACGTTCTAGATGTGGAGTGTAGTGTGGATCATACTGTGGCTGTGTGCCGCCCGTATACTTAGATTCTAGTTTGTTGAATAAATGTTAGTTTGAAATGTTTTTTTTATTCGTATTTACGAAAAAAGTGAAGTGATTGGTAGTATTTTTATATTATATATAATGTATATATGTGTATGTATATAGGTCTATATATTAAGCAACATGTGCAAGACATAAGTAGTAACAGAAAACATTTTAGTATAGCAGGGCAAGTAAGGGAAGACCTAGTGTTAGGACACTATACGCTTTATTTTAGGTTTTTTTTATGGAATAAAGTAGGTAAACGAGCAGAAGGCCCACTTGTTGTTAAGTAACCTCCGCCCATAGGCATCTACATTAGAGCTATGGATGCGTTGCCAGCCTTGGGGAGGTAGGACGGGAGGTGGAGGAAGGAAGGATGGGGATGATGGGAATAGAAAGAGCTGGCTTACATACCATCGAACTGGAACACATCATCAGAGGTTTGGCGGTTCGTCTTTGACATGATAGTGATCGCGAGCCAGTCGGAGAATGAATCTCCTATGAAATGAAATTTATTCTTAACCTGTCCCCTCACGGGTCAAAGATACTGGAGAAATGATTTTTTTTTAATATAAGCATTCCTCCGTGTCGGAATCCAACCCTCAACTTTCACACTACACCCCAACACAGCCTTATTATTTCTTTTTTTTTAAATAACTACATTGTTAGGGATGAAGCATAAAGCTAAAGAAAAGAACACTGATATAAAGTTTTAAAATTTGCCATGTATTTATTTACCTCTTTATTTAAGGCAATATTGTTATGATAGATATAAAAATATAATATTTTACATTATTAGTCTTATTTATACACACTTTAAGAAATTTAAAGAAAACACAAAAAAAAATGATTAGCAATTACGAAGATTTTGAATCCTAATGCATTCTAATTTATAATTTAAAAAGATAATGTGCATACATTATTTCATAGTATCTGTGAATAAATTTCTAATTATCTTACAGTATAATGTTTATTTAATTTTATATGTAATCTTTTTTAAGTATGATTTTTACAAGTTTTATTTGGTACAAAATGGTTGATAATTAATTACTTATTATTATATATGGATAAAGGCAGTATTTTGAATATTTGCAATTTTATACTAATTACTGTTAATTAAATAAATCAATTTTATTTAATTTATAGAAATTGTCATTATTTTCTGAAAGAAACAAATCTAAATTCATATTTTTATTGTCTCAAACACTTTTTTTAGTTTTGTGGAATAAAATCTTAATAATATATGACCATAAATATATTCCACTCAATTTATAACTAAATTTAGTCACTTACGAGACTACTTCTTAAACTTTTGTCATACACAATCTCATTTATGATTGAGAGTTTTTTGACAACCGCCGAATTATTTATTAGTTAATCAATCCCAGAATTTTGCTATGTGATCCCATTTGGGGTTGCAACCCACAGTTTAAGAAGCCCTGTATACTACTACTCTTTTTTTAATAAATTATGACATAAAACATGCTACATATTGTCATCCAAGCATATTTTTATATTACATAAAACCTCACAACACAATAGAAAAATACAAAAATTGTAATAATTAGAAATTTTAATAATTTTCCATTTTTAACTATATTTTTCCATAGACAATGTACACATAATATATACTGCAGATAACTTTGATGAATTGATATTAATTATTTATATATAACATGGGCCAGGTTATATTAGCACTATGTTGCAATAAAGCTTAAAACTAAGTAGATTATTACACAAATATTTATAAAAACTAGACATTTACAATACTTATTTCTACTTCACTTATGAAATTCACAAGTCCTTTATTTTTTTTAATAATATTGAATGAGAAAGCTGCAGCAATCAATTTACAAGCACTCCATGCTTTCCCATTCAATACCACATTAACTATTGTTTACACTCGTCATGAAAAGGTTCAAGGGTGCGGAAGTCACGCCATGCTGGCGGTAACATGGAAGTGTGGTGAAGATGGCAACCACATCTCTTACACGGTTCACTAAATAGATTTACATAACTATGTAGCCATGTCATGAAAGATCGCACTGCCAGCTCGGGTAATGTAGGAGAGTAGAAATGTAACATAGCTGCATGTGCATTCTCTGTCACTTTCCGGAACACATGATGACGGGATTCAGTCCACAGGTCCAGAGTTTCTCCATACCCTTTCACCATGACCCATTCCATGAGTAAGCTTTTAAAAGCAACCACAGCTTTTAGTACATGACTTAAATTGATTTGTACTACAGCATTACTTGCGAATGGCCGTGATATAGTTATTTTCATATCATTGTAAGATCTGTCTATGTTGTTTATAACATTATCGACTTGTAATGGCGCGACATTATGATTGCTCTGTAACTTGCCGCGTCGCTTGGTACTGCCTGAATTTATATAGGAGCGCTTTAGAGAATTCTGACTTAGTAATGTGTGAGCAAAAGATGAATATTCGTGTATTTTATCAGTCCACTTGTAACTGTTCACTAGTTGTGTGTACAAAGCTTGGCGGTCTTGAGTAGTCTCTTGACTTAAAAACGTTGTATTTCCAAGATTAAACGGTGCTGTTGGTATCGGTAATCCGTTGACTGTTTGTTCTAAGTCTCGTAGATTTATATTAACATTGTTTAGAAGTTCTTGAAGCTCTAACAGAAATTTGTCTTTGCCGTCCTCCCCGTGGTCAGCTCGAAGTCCGTTTGATAATGTTTCAAATACATGGCTTACGCTTGAACGCAGTGTTCTAAGGGATGTTAAAGCTGAATTCAGCTGATCAACATTGATTGTTTGATTCATAGTGTTGAAATCACATTAACACCTAATTTTAATTAAGAAACAGCGCGCAGGCACTGAACTCGATAAACGTAAACCGAAGTTGAAGTTTTGACATTGACAGAGTCTTTTAGATTGTTAAGCCTCACAGATGATAAACTGATAGTCACTGTATGTGTGAAAACCTCTAATAAATATTTAAAACATTTAATATATTTAATTTAATGTATAATATAATTTTTACATGTATTTTTCCATGATAAAGAAATGATTATTTAATTCTTGTAGCGTACAATAACAATAATAAAATCAATAAGACCAGGAAACCGCGGATTTTAAAATAGCAATTGTCATGTAAAGTCTATAACAATTACTACTTCAAAATGTCCGCGCTATATACACCTATTAAAGTAGTAGATTAAATTTTAAATCTTGTTAATAATTAAAGTATTCTTTTTCTATGTTTTAAATGTATTATTACAATATTTGTAAGCTCTTTTTTATATAACCTTAATCAAAATTCGTGTAGCTTATTGCTAAAGTTTTCTTGTGAATTTTTTTAATGAATTATATCCATTTTTAATGGCTGTTGTTCTTCGTGAAACTATAATTAGAAGCTATTACATTTGCAGATTTATTTAAAATATTGTTCTAAACATATTTTTTACTAAAAGCATAAAACATTGTACTTCAAAATGATATAATCAAGAAACACAACAAGAACAATAAGTAAGTAAAACAAAAAATAACATAAGTACAGTAAGTAGTAAGCATTACCATTAATAATGAAAATAATATGAGATAAAATATACTGGGCGAATAGTAATATATTAGTAAGGCGCGTAATCGCCTATTTTCTGCCACATCACCTTTTCTTATACTCCATATTTTATTTCTTTGATAGAAAAAAATATTTGAGATACGTAAGAATAAATGTCGATTATTGTATGTACATGTAAGTACCTACTATTTTTTTCTAGGTCGTCTTATAATAATTATTGTACTAAAATTTTTACTAAAATTATTTTACTAAAACTATATAATAATAATTATTTTTAGTAAAAATTAAATAATTAATACAGTTTAACGATATTATGTTTTGATTAACATCGCATGAAATAAGAAATTAGTTTAAGTACAGAAAACAGTAATTTTAACTAGTTCGATTTAGGTTTTAACATTTTTATTCACAATCTTAGGAAATTAAAAAGTATTACATTTTTAAAAAATATATAAAATTTAAATACAGCGGGATTCGCGCCCGCACTCTTTAACGGTTTCTAAGAGCCGGTTCGAATCCCGGTGCGTTCAAATTATTATACATTTTCTAAATATGTATTCTTAATTCTATTTTACTGTGGCGAAGTGGTCTGTTGCTATCATAGAACCGAATTATAATACAGATGTATACCTACACTTTTAACCACTTTTTGTTTGTCTCAGCAAAATTTCAGGTGAAATCAATTCTTTATATCTTTAATTTTATTTATCAAGCGCCAAATTCAACCTAAGCTAAGAAAATCGAACCCACAAACATTGTTAATCTACCTTCAAATTCCTCCTTCCATTGTTAATCTACCTTCAATTTCCTATATAATGTAAACTACTATAATATTTGCCCATGTTAAATCGCATTAGTCGTGTAACGTTAATAATATTTAATATCGGCAAACTAATAAGCTATGAAACCAAGGGCCGTGCGGTAAAACCATGATCGCTCCTAAGTGGGGAAATGAATCATTTATACCGAAATACTAGTTCCGAATGGGCTTTGTTGGACGTAAAGTATCCAGAATCCATTGTAGCTGAGTGTTTGAATTTGAATTATTGTATAGCTATTGGAAGTTATTATTTAAGACACTATTGTGGTACGGTTCAGTTTAGTCTACGTATTAGATTATGTATTAGATTATGTAGGTTTGTATCTGACGAAGTTATAGGGAAATGATTTTTTTATAAGTTTTGGCAATTTGGGTTAAGTAAAAACTGCATTTGTCGTAATAATTCTTGAAAACGGGAAGAGAAAAAGAGAAGTCAATCATTGAAAACTACTTATTACTACTATTCTGTTAGACGTATGAAAACAAAAAATGTATATACTGTATTCGATAATGGTTAGGGCTCTAGCAAAGTAAGACAACATAATACGTAAAACTTAGTGTCAATACACTCCATTCTCTACTTTCCGTTAGAATTAGGAAAAAATATGTAGGTACATATGTATCGCAAGGCAGTTAAATAGAGCTCACAAAGTTCCTGTTTTCTCTGACTACTCTGTTATGTGGGGCACTGCGTAATGAATGGCGGAACTCAACGCTGCTCCTTGTATTACTAGAGTGGGGAAATTAACTGAATTTAAATACGTTATTCTTTTTAATGAATTGAACACAAACATTGTGTTTACTCTTCCACTACGCCATGACGGTTTTAAAGCTGTTGGGTTTCCGGTGACATTAAATTGCTTTATACTACTAACAATAAGATTCAGGTGTGAGATAAATGAAACTTAATTCTTGTTTTGTCTCTTGTTAATTTAACATTTAATCTCTTTGTATAGAAATTGAGAGTTTAGAGGTGGGATTCACTAGATCTTAAGTCTGATATTGTTTATTGTAACTCTATTATGTATAAGATAGTATAAAACATTCTATTTAAGTCATCTCTGAAAGCAGAATACGTACGTATTTGGTTTCAGAGATGTTGATTAGCGATTGATTGGTATTAGTCACCAAAGGCCAACCTTGGCGCAGAAGCACAAAATGTGACTGTAAAGCGACTGTTTGTGGGTTCGATTCCCACTGGAGAAGTGGAAATATTTATTATTTCCATTTTCGGTCTGGTGTCGAGGCAAAGCGCGGCGATAAGTTTCGGCACTTAACACGCAATGACTCTAAATTCGGCGGAATGTGGGGAACGGAGTGTTTTAACACTAGGTTCCCTCTGCCGACTTTGTTGTGTGCGGGATACAGCGTGAAGCTTATTGGTATTAAGCTGGCATAAAAGATGCATTAGTTAGGTTTGAGGCATACTTTCGAGTTCTTTATAACACTATTTAACCAGGACAGGACAAATAAAAAACTAATACATATTTGAAAAAAAAATCCTACAAAGCTGTATTCGAACCTGAAACCATCGCATATTTGTATATGTTTGTACAAACTCTTGTCAAATTCACCATAATATATCTAATAGCTTTATTCTCTTTCCTATAGGAAGAGAGAATCTAGTGTTCAGACACTCCATTTTCTATTTACTGACGTAATCTATAACTGGATATTAAGTGACTGAACTCAATACTTTTCTATTCAGTTTCCTTTCTATTTTCTAGTACACATGAAGTAATATGAGATAAAATAGCGTGATTTGAAGGGCGGTTTCCAATCAATACAATCCGCCATCACGGGTCAAGTTACCGCTTATATACCTGCTAGGTTGACCCTTATACTATGTATGTACGTTATTTACTATTTATATATAAAGTCATTGTAAGTTGGCGTAAATGTATTTTTTTAGCTTCACAATTTGTCCTAGCTATTTGGGATCAGTCGTGGCGCAGTGGCACAAGCGTGTGACTGTAAACGACTGGTTGTGGGTTCGATTCCCACTTGAAGAGTGGATATTTTTAATATTTTCGTTTTCTTCGCTCTAGTGCCGAGGCAAAGCGCGGCGTTAAGTTCGGCAACAGTACCGCCACCGTCGCCACCGTCTGTATACACAACGGTTGTGGATTCGATTCCCACACAGGGGGCCTATTATATTTAAAGTCTTTAAATTTCTCCGCTGTGGTACATAAGATAAAGCGGGGCATTGAGTCCTGCCACTCAAAGCCCAATGTCTCGAATTAGGGCGAAAAATGGAGAACGGAGTATCTTGACACTTTGCAGGAAAAAGCGAACACGCTGTATCCTGCACACAGTATTGTAGGCAGAGGAAACCCAGTATTAACACTGTGAAAGTGGGAAATGACACTCCATTTCCCACTTTCCGCCGAATTGAAAGAGACATTGCGTGTTAAGTGGCGGAACCTAACGCCGCGCTTTGCCTCGATACCAGAGCGAAGAATATTAAATATTTCCACTCCTCGAGTGGGAATCGAACCCACAACCAGCAGTTAACAGTCACACGCTAGTGACTTTTATATATATTTGTACTTAAATTTGAAAAAAAATAACCTTAAGCTCTTTATTTTAGTTCGTTGGTGAACTGATAGCGACTGAAGGTACATTTTTATGTTAATAATATTACTCCGTAAGCCTATGCTGTGTTTTTGTTTAGAGCTTACTTTTATTTTTATATACCTTTTTAGCTTTGCGTATTTCCCACATTTTGTGGGTTAGTACGTAAGGCTTTATTCTTGAAACATATTTTTTTTTTAATACTTTTTTAACCGTTAACGTTACACTTGCTTGTTACTGCTACTTATGGAAACAAAACTTCCCATATTAAAAGGCAGTCGGGAAGACACTCTGTTCTCTGCTTTCCGCTTAAGTTCGAGATATTGCGTGTTATCAACGCTGCGTTTAGTCACCCACAGCATGCAAAATTATTTTAAGTATAATACCTGTCGAAATTAAATCCACAATCAAAACAATTACATTCAAAATTAAGCTCGGAATACTTAATAAATTAAGTAAGTAAAAAAAGTTAGTAAAATAAAAATAATATTTAAATTAAAAAAAATATATGTTTCTTCAATCTGCTTAGATCAGTCGCAGCGTTAAGTTTCGCCATTCAGCAAATATTTCGAATTCGTTAAGACATTAGCTAAAACCTGTTAAACATAAAGATATAAAAGAAAATGTGTCCAGTCGCGGCCCAGTGGTACAAGCGTGTGACTGTAAACGACTGGTTGTGGGTTCGATTCCTACTCGAGGAGTGGAAATTATATTTCCATTTTCTTCACTCTGGTGTCGAGGTAAAGCGTGGCGTTAAGTTCCGCCACTTAACACGCAAGCCTCCGAATACGGCGGAAAGTGGGGAACGGAGTGTCTTAACACTAGTTTCCCTCTGCCTACCCTGCTGTGTGCGGGACACAGCGTGAAGCTCCCCGGAGAGTTGCAATATAACGAAACAGTCATATAGTTCACGAGCGGGCCGCTAGTAAAGATATAAAAAAAAAAACAATTGCTATATTCCACTACGTTAAAGAGCTCTTATCTATGTTCACTTTGTTTCAACTACTCCTATACTCACACAGGGTACTCTAATTTGCCCAACAGAGCGTTGTAGGCGAAAAAAAAAGCAAATTTTCAACGCAAATATGACATAGTCTAAAGAAAAACTTTATTAACTTTCAAGCAAGCGGGCGGGCGGGCGTTCAAATAAAAGTATTCAACTAGGGTTAAATAAAACGTTACATTAGAGCAGTGTTTCTCAAATATTCTGCCGCGATGTTTATATGTGCTGGGAAATTTGTGAATTGCTTTGTCGATTGTTAGGAATATATATAATAACTATTTTAATGCATATAATATTGACAGACAGATTTTGCTTTTATTAGGTTACTGACAGACAACTCAGCTTAGATATCTGAAATTAATACTAGTTTTAAGGATTCACTAAGAGAAAAAGAGAGAATTTCTTGAAATTCTACTTAACTAGCTAGAAAGGTTTAGGAGAACAGAAAACAACTGATTTTATGATAGAATAGAAATGTGATAGAAACTCACGAAGACGTTGTCTTATATTGCTTTTTTAGCTTCCCACTGTATTCCGCAAACATTTTTTTTTAAGGTATAAAGGAGGCAAACGAGCAGAAGGCCCACCTGGTGTTAAGTGGTTACCTTCGCCCATAGACATCCACAACGTTAAAGTTGGATGCGTTGCCAGCCTTGGGGATGTAGGACAGAAGGAGGGAGGAAGGATGGGAATGTTGGGAATAAAGAGAGCTGGCTTACATGTCATCGAACCGGAACACATCATCAGATATTTGGCGATTCGTCTTTGATTGTGGTCGCGAGCCAGTCGGAGAACGAATCTCCTACCACCAAGGGTTACTGGGTTACCCGCCTTTTACTGTACGCTAGCCAGCGGCGGGGGGAATTGTATTCTTAACCCGTCTCCCCACGGGGGAAAAAAATCAGGGTAGGCAACGGCAACTTAGTGTTAAGACACTCCGTTTCCCACTTTACAATACATTTCAATATACATTATATTGTTAATATATATTTAAAGTCACAATCATATTAATAAATATACTAATTACCAAAGTCTAACTTTATGCTAAATTTTGTAATAATTAAAAGTATTCTACAAAAAAGTATAAAAAATAACTTTGAGAACCACTGCATTAGATGCTTGAAGTTAAACAGCATCTGGGGCGTGTTATACTGAAAGTGGATAACTCATATTGTGAAAGATAAATTAATTTTGCGATGAAGTGTTTTTTATCTCATATTATGTTGCAGTTTAGAACAGACCAGCTGTTTGGAGTTTAGGAATTAGTACCTCTGGTCTAAAGACGATGGTAACAAGTTCGAACCTATTTTGGATATTTTGACGTAGAAGTAGAAGTGAGGGATATTTCTCTATAATTTATTAAGATATTTCGGCCTACCTAGAACTTACGTCGGTTTCTAGCATGTTTTTTCAAAGCGGTAATAATAAGTAAGTACTGATTTTTAAAATTTCACTAGATAGAGAAGGGAGCTCAGATATGGAAATGCTCTTTAATCTAACTTCCTTTCACTCAATACGCAATATCTCAATGTCAGGCGAAATGTGGGGAATGGAGTGTCTTGCCACCAGGTTTTCACTCACAACCTGATTAAATGGATAACGGTTACAAACTTTTAGCATCTCGCTGTATCCCCGCACACAGCAGGATGGGCAGAGAAAACCTAATGTTAAGACACTCCGTTTCCCACTTTACATTTTTGCTATTTTTCAACGTTTACTCTTTTAAAATTAATAAATAAACATAAGAAAACATAACGCTAACAAAACGCTTTCGCCTTTTTTAATTATTTTTTAAATTCATAAATAAAGATAACAAAAAACAACACTAATAACATAAGAAAACACATACACAAAAAATACAAACATCAAATAGTTTCTTAAGTAACACACATAACTTTCTCTACGGAATAATTTAATATTCGCAATTTCCCAACCACCTACAAGCAGGCAGGAGGGGATTCATAGTGCATTCCAAAAGTATTCATACAGTAAATATCATAGATATGAGATGCCAGGCCCCGTTGCGCACTCCCAGCTACATTTTACGACTGTTTTGTGTAGGCACTCCACGCCCAAGTATATTTTCGAGTCGTTTTCGTTTGCTCCTGTTACCGTTTTAAAATTTAATGAAAATTCTTAACATTTATATGTATATATTTTGTAGTGTGATAGTATTTCAGGAGTTTTGATTAGGTACAGGGAAGTTATTGTTAAGACATTCCGTTCTTTACTTGCCCACTAAAACGAGACTTTGAGTGTTTAGTAGCGGTATTTAACGCCGTGCTTTGTCTCAGGTACCAGAGCGAAGAAATTTAAACATTTAAATATTTGCATTCCCCCGAGTGGCAATCGAATCCACATCCATAGAATAATGAAGTTTCTAGATTTTTAATTTCCCTAAATTAGTGGCATGCAGAGAGAACCTAGTGTTAAGTTCGTCTGTTTTCCACACTGCGTCTGTGGTGTAACTTAACGCCGCATTAACACTCACCATACTGAAAAACGAATATTTAAAAACAATTGGAAATTGAACCCATAATGATTGCTTGCCATTGTACACGACTTTCATTTAGTTTTTTAACATTTGAACATTAATATGATTTTTCTTTTTAAACATTTTTTAAGTGCTATTCCACACTTAGGATAATTGAAAAAGACATTTGAAGAAAACGTATAAAAATTTGAACGCAGCGGGATTCGAACCCGCGCCTCCTGAATACCGTCCAGGCACTCTCACCACTGAGCCATGCGTTCTACTACCAGCTGCGTCGAAATTCTTATACGCTTTATTACAACTTATTTTTGTTGTTAGTAAACGAACGAACGCATACAAGTATTTTTAACCAGATTGATCGCGTATATTCACAGGTACCTGTGACCATGGACTACTGTTAAGTGTTCGAAACGTTGGGTTTTCTAAAAATGTATTTTCGAATATCAAAAATATACGCGATAAATCCGGTTAAAAATAGTTTCACTTCAAAATTTCAACATTGGTGGCTAGAGAACTACATAGAAAGGGACAATTGTTTAGTAATTTAATTTTAGTTTCAGATAATTAGTAGAACTGTAATGATTAGCTGTAATTGGCTGAGTTAACTTAAGTAGCTTCGTTATGTGTTAAATCGATTTTTGAATCTAAACGTGATTTAGTTTAGGGAAATAGAAATTCGAACTTCACTATAAAATATTGATTCAATATTTTGTTGTTAATAGTTGAAAAGCTTGCTTGCAAGCAGAATTTTTTCTTCTTTTTCAGTGTAAAACTAAGAAAAATTTAAAAACATAACCGTAAATATCGTAAACCGTAAAAATCTAAATACATAACCTAAACAAGAATGTAATTTAAATACAATTAAAAATAGATGTCAAATGAAAGTAATGATTATTTTTATTTATTAGCTTCATGTTGTATTCCGCACACAGCAGGGTAGGCAGAGGGAACCTAGTGTTATGACACTCCATTCCCCACTTTCCGCCGAATTAGAAAGCATTGCGTGTTAAGTGACGGAACTTAACACCGCGCTTATATTTATTAACAATATATTTATTAAAGAAATAATAAATATTTCCACTCCTCGAGTAGGAATCGAACCTACAAACAGTCGCTTTACAGTCACACCTTGTGCCTCTGCGCCACGACTGGCCCCTATGATTAATAAAACATATAATCATTATTGTATTAGTTTAACTCGTGTATTAGTTTCTCTTACTCCTACTACTTGTACCAATCTATGTACCAAAACGTTTGCTAGAACTTGAATATTAAAAATATAATTTTAAGAGTGTTATTTTTATACATTTTTTTTAATTTCTAGATAGAAAAAACTAGACAGGGCAAATTACCACATTTTTTCATTTCCACGCTATTACTGAATAGCAGAATAGTCAGAGAAAATGTAGTGTCAAGACACTCCGCTTTCCACTTTCTGCTCTTAATAGATACAATGTGTGTTGACAGGTTGAGTTCCACCACGCTGCGTTTTTATCACCAGAACGTAGCAAAAAAAATTGTATCCCCAGTGGGAATCGAATCCACATTCATACATCTATTACACATATGCACATATGGACGCTGTCATTGCGTTTAACAATTTATTTATAACAAAAAGCATTGTTAAATCCGTCTTTGGATAATATTTTCTAAGATTTGGTAAATAAAATAAATAAAAGCTTCGATAGCATGATGAACACAGCGGCCTAACCGTCGACATTGATTAATAGTATGACCCGTAAGCCACGAAGGGACCTTAAAGATTACAGGCAGTGACCTTGCTCTCCCTTCAGGTGCGTTTAGTATCGTAGCTAAAGTTAGAATACAATAAAAACAAAATATACCAGTATTTTGTATTTTATTTTGCAGTTTTACACTTTTTCCGTGTAACGGCGTAGTCAGAAATCACTTAGTGTGAAGACACTCTGACCTCCACTTTCGGCACGAAATCGAGAAATAAATTGAAAATAGGTCGAAAGATAAATTTGACGTTTCAAGTCTTCCTATTTTAGACACATTGCGTGTTGGATGGTGGGCTTCTACGCCGCGTTTCATTCTAATTTATCACCTGTTTAAATCTTTTGTCATTTATTACTGAATATAAATAAAGGCAATGGAACGTGTGGCCAGTCGTGGTTCAGTGGCACAAGCGTGTGACTGTAAACGACTGGTTATGGGTTCGATTCCCAGTCGAGGACTGGAAATTATAATTCCATTTTCTTCGCTCTGGTGTCGAGATAAAGCGCAGAGTTAAGTTCCGCCACTTTTCACGCAAGCCTCCGTATTCGGCGGAAAGTGGGGAACGGAGTGTCTTAACACTAGGTTAGCCCTCTGCCTACCCTGCTGTGTGCGGGATACAGCGTGAAGCTAAAAAAAAGGAAATGGAACGTTAAAAAATATAATATTTATATTATAGTTACATATACTTTCTGTTTATTTTTAGTAAATATTGTTAGAATTGCAATTCTTCAACATTTTATAGGTAACGCTAGTAGATCAATTGGCATCAGAAAATAATTTCAGAAATGTTTAAGGAAGGCAACGGAAAATTGGTGACCAGTTCGTGAAATTGCATCCATGAAAACTCTATTCTTGGCGAGATCGTAATGCAAGGTATTTTGAAAATCAATCAATCTATTTGGGATTGATTGTCATACTTTAGTTAGGTAGACCGTTTATACTAGGTATTTTTGACATTATATAAACATCAAGTACAGACTTCTGTGGTACAGTGGTACAAAGTGTAATTAGAAAAGGTTGGTTTGTTAATTAAAATTATAACAATTCCTCGCTTTTTTGATTACCACTTAACACGCAATCACTATATTTCGATTTGAAAATGGAGAACAGAGTGTTTTGACATTAGGTTTTCTCTGTGAAATAAGAAAAGCTGTGTAGCTACAAAAATTGTTATATACAATGTAATTAAAATACTTGATATTAACAGATTTATCAATTTTTGCCGTTACAACTGCCACGACGTTCGTAGCTACTTTCGTAGCTTTGAGATATAATTCATGTTTATAATAAATTTAACTATTTTTTTATGTATGGGATTATTTCGCACTCAGAGGAATAGTATGTTTGAATGTATATTTAAAGCTATTTGCGATGTCCAAAGTCTGCGTAGAGCCATAACTCATCATGCAATTTCTCAATTTCGGGGGGAGGGGGCAAATAGATAAGGAGTGCCTTAACACTAGGTTCTCTTTGATTAAACGAGAAGCAGAAAGAGTGTTATATTGATAATATAAAATATTCTATTTGACATTGACGGATAGGTTATTATTAGGTACCCATGTATAATCGCTACGAACAATATCTTACGCTTAATTCGTTCTTATAGACTAAAATTAAACTTTGTTTTTTCATTCTGCTTCTAATTTCTAAGACAAAATGGGAAGCTGAGTTATATCAATCAACAATGTCTCGATTTTGATCAGAAAGTGGAGAACGGAGAGTCAGGACACTAACTTTTATCATTGACTACCTTGTTATGCGGGTAAAAGCGTGAATCTGTATAATAGATTTAATGATTTTAACTTTATGTAATAGAAATGATATATATTCGTTTTTTTTTTTTTTTTAGCTTTATGCTGTATTGTTCCACAGTAGGGTAGGCAGAGGAAACCTAATGTTAAGACACTCCGTTCTCCATTTTTTCGTCCAAATCTGGAGGCATTGTGTATTAAGTGGCGGAACTTAACGCCACGCTTTGCCTCGACACCAGAACGAAGGAAATGAAATGTTAAATATTTCAATTCATCGAGTGGGAATCGAATCCACAATCACTCATGTTTACAGTTTCACTTTGAACCCCTGCGCTACGACTGACCTCTAGTTTTTTTATTATTTTTATAAATAATATAACTTTAATGGCACCAAATGGCATCCATTTATCCAGCGAAGGTCCCCCGACACCCGCAGCGGTAATCGCTAAGGTTTTTTCAACGTTAGGGCTTAACTCAATTTTGCTTGTCCACCAAAAGGTAAAATTAACACTACTCGTAAAACGGAGGGCGCTGGGGATTACAGGGCTTTTGATTGCGGCGGGCCTGACTTACCCCAATTAACATTTTATACGTCTTAATTTGTTTTTTTTTGCTAAACAAACAAATATTATAAATAAGATACGTTTTAAAATTAATATAATTAACTTTACTTAAAAGTAATTTAAGCGATATTTTCTAATTTTTCGAACATTTCGGCTGAGCCTAGCCAAAACTTATGTAGGACGCATCGCATATAATTTACTAGACTCGCTTGACTTATACGCATATCCTATTACATACTAACATTTATTTACAAAAAAACTCAAAGGACATCCATCATACAACTCAAATGCAGCGACCTTGTCCTCGGCCCACTTAACACCTTACATCCTTTCACACAACATACCCAAGGATTCAAGGGGCAGGGCATCGCGCACCTGAAGGCGCAGGAGGGCGATCCCGGGGTTTGTTGGCGGGGGGGCGGCGTTTTCCGAGGGGAGGGGAGGTTTTCCGAGGGGGGGTAGTTAGCGGCGGGGCTTAGTTCCGCGCCGAGCGCCGCTCGGGCCGGCCGCCGTTAGTAGAAGGCCGCATGAGCGCGCCGGCGTGCTAGCGCAGCGGGCGCGGGTGTGGTATGCCCGCGCGTCCGCCATGGCCATGCTATCGGCCCTGGCGCTCCTCGCCTTGATTACTGGTGAGTTGACGCGCAACAGGTCTTGATTGTACGTAGTACTGTGCTCCGATCGCAAGTTTTTGTTTGTTATTCGATCGATTTTGATTGTGTTGTGTGTGATGTGATAGATGATGGTAGGGGTTTTGGTAAGGTTTTTTTTTTTGGTTGGTGTGAAGGTAGGTAATGTTAGCGGTTTTTAGGTCCGGAATATGTGTGTGGACATCGATTTTTTTTTTATTTTGTTTGTTATAACGCCCTTTTTTCGTGTCTAATATTATATTTAATTAAGGGATTTCATTATAGAAAAATTAAAGATCCAGTTATTTTACAGGTAATAAGCAACTTATATAGATATCATATAAAAAAATATGAAATTATTCAAAATCTGGGACTATCTAAAATAAGGGATGCGTCCTTGAAATAGGGTTTATAATAATAACTCCTACCCTCCGATCATTAACAAAGAGATTTAATCAACATCGTTATTCTGTTGGAAACCATTTTGTTAACGCATTTAATGATTAATCAACGTAAAATGTTTTCAGCTTCTTTGTAAGTTCCTTGTATATAACTTTTACTTGAAACATCAAATCTTTAAACTATGAAAGCTTATGTCTTTTTTATTTTCTCCGTCCTTTAATACATTTTTACTGGCCATTATTGCTTATGATTATGACGTAGGCTTTACGATTCTACTTAGGTATAATCGTTTGTATGCCTAAAATTATATAGCTTCACGCTGTATCCCGCACACAGCAGGGTAGGCAGAGGGAAGCTAGTGTTAAGACACTCCGTTCCCCACTTTCCGCCGAATTCGGAGGCATTGCGTGTTAAGTGGTGAAACTTAACGCCGCCCTTTGCCTCGATACCAGAGCGAAGAAAATATAAAATTATATAGCTTAAAATAATATTATATATTATACAGTTAGTGACAGCCCGGGACCTTATTTGCGTGGGCGTGTAAAAAATACATTTTTTATCGTTTCTGTTTTTTTTTCTTGTTGCTCCCCTTGTCAAATTTCAGCATCTCCCGCATCTTGTAAGTCAGTCAGTAAAGGAAGAGTTTTATGTACCTATGTATAGATTATAGATATATAATATTGCTGACTGTGGTGTCGAGGCAAAGCGCGGCATTAAGTTCCGCCACTTAACACGCAATGCCTCCGAATTTGGCAGAAAGTGGGGAACGGGGTGTCTTAACACTAGGTTCCCTCTGCCTACCCTGCTGTGTGCGGGATACAGCGTAAAGCAAAAAAAAATATCACTATTAACAATACTCAAATAAAGTCAAAGTAATAAAAAATTAAATAATATATTCAACAGAAAAATCGCAACGTTAATTTTAATATTTATGTAAATGAAGAAATGTCAAATGTAAATAGAATTATTAAATTTCTAACATTAATACAGAGTTAGTCGTATCACTTCAGTGAGATTTATTTCTTTACTAGCGGCCCGTTCGCGTCTTCGCCGCGTTAACTATATGACTGCTTCGTTATATTGCAACCCTCGGTGGTGGATTTTTGAAAAATAAAGTAGCATATGTTTAAGCTTAGATTATCAACTATGGCAAAATTCATTATAATAGGTCAAGCGGTTTAGATTTTTCATATAAACTTTCATCCCATATTTCGACCCTTTAGCGGCTAATTTTTGAAAAAATAAGTAGTCTATATTAGACCCAGTTTCATTCTAAATTTCATCCAAATCGGACCGGTAGATTAGCCATGAAAGCATGACAGACAAACACACAGACTTTCGCATTTATAATATAAGTATGGATTTAAAGCTTTCGAGCCAGTTGAGTAGATATCACTGTACCACCAGCATTTCGTATAAAATATGAACGACCTTTTTCATTTTATAATAAAAAATATATTCAAATAACATTGCTAGTAAGAAAAGCCCATAGTAAAAGTAACAGTTTTACCAGTTTAGTGCTCTCTCTAGAGCACTTATATGATCAATTTATATAGCAAATTATCGTATTCATTATTTGCATATGAAGGACGTCTTCTTTACACTGTGTACTTTCTTTTAAACATTTTTAAAGTGTTATTCAACACTTAGGAAAATTGATAAAGACATTTAGAAAACGTATAAAATTTGAACGCAGCAGGATTCGAACCCGCGCCTCCTGAATACTGTCCAGGCGCTCTTACCACTAAGTCGCGAGTGCGAATCGAATCCACAACCAATCGCCTTAACAATTACGGTCCTATTGTTCAATGAAGACTAGCGTATATCATTTTTAAAATGTTATACACGTGCTAGGAGTTGTTTAATTTATATGGTGTACATATGATTACACCATGGGGCCAGTCGTGGCGCAGTGGCATAAGTGTCTGACTGTATATGACTAATTGTGGGTTCGATTCCCACTCGACGTCTAGAAATATTTAGTATTTCCATTTTCTTCGCTCTGGTGTCGAGGCAAAGCGCGGCGTTAAGTTCCACCACTTAACACTAGATTTCCTCTGCCTACCCTGCTGTGTGCAGGATATAACTTGAAGCTAAAATAAAAATATGATTAACTAAAAGGTTTAAGCCAATCGGTTAATTATGTTAAAAAAGTATTACAAACAATATAAAAATAAAATATACACACAACACTTAAACTTAACCAAAGCCTTTAAAATATAAATATTCCAATAAAAAAATTGTCTCTACCCGTTATGGATATTTTCTAAACAAATTCAGATATTCAAATTCAAAATATCTTTATTGAAATAGACTTTTGAAAGCACTTTTGAATCGTCAAATGTACATAAAGCTACCACCGACTCAGAAGGCAGTTCTGTTGAGAAGAGCCGACCAGAAACTCAACAGTTGCTCTTTTCAAATATATAAATTACAATTTTATAATTTGATACAATGGTAGCTAACCGGCATTGGACTTATTCAGATTAATTCCACGCATTTTTATCCTAATTCATATTGTGCCAATATCGCGTATACGCATATGTACTCGTAGGTAGATCCCATTCACGTTGAAGCTACGAGTAAAACTTTCTAAATGGCTCGTATCCATAGCAATAAAGATGGAATAATTTTGAGTGAACTGGGTAAACTCCATTTAAAGTTAAATTTAGTTGCGTTCAGGGGAGCCGTGATCGATATTCGATCGAGGTGTTTCAAAAGTCAAGATTGGTATACCGTGAAGTGGGGAAATACGTATTATTTTTATATAGAAGTTAGAATATTGCCTACGGTTGCTTCTGAAAGTAATTTAAAGTGGTTATAAAAAAAAGAAAAAACAGGTTTACGGTTTTTCCACAGTCAGAGACTTACGTACGTACTTTGTTCTTCATTACTCATTTGAAATAGAGTTTGTTTGTTAAGTGTGAGCGAAATTCTCAGGTTAATTTAGTTTTTAAAGATTATTATTTATATTATGTAAAATCATTAACTGTACTGAAAATAAAAATATTCTTTTTTTTTTTTAGCTTCACGCTGTATCCCGCACACAGCAGGGTAGGCAGAGGGAACCTAGTGTTAAGACACTCCGTTCCCCACTTTCCGCTAAGTGGCTGAACTTAACGCCGCGCTTTTACCTCGACACCAGAGCGAAGGAAGTGGAAATATTAAATATTTCCACTCCTCGAGTAGGAAACGAACCCACAACCAGTCGTTTACAGTCACACGTTCATGCTACTACACCACTACTGGCCCTTAGCCACTGGCCACGCCTAAATAAAAGTATAATATTCCATAAATTAACATTGATAAAAATATACCATGTATTATAAATAAAAATTGTCATAACAAGACATCATAAATCCATTGTTCTTTCTACACACAACACTAGCTAGCAAAAGCGTAAAGCGGAAAAGCTTCCAAGCCTATCACATAATAGAAAAAAAAATACTTAGCAACAATTGAATCTTTATACGAAATCCAAAAATAAAATGACGGGCGTACCAAAAAACATTTTTCCAAATATGTTCCGAGGCTTGTAGCGGACGGACGGTAACCAAAGCGGTGCGCCGGCATTTTTTACCAAAATTCATCCATCTCTTTGTGTTCTGCCAAAAAAACCTGCCGACAGAAAGTTTATCGCAATTCTATTGTTTCATAGCTTTGCGCGAACCACCGGCCGGTATGAAAGTAACTAAAATAACAGGTGAAAGCGTAATTTAACGAACGCTTACTTTAAACTTTAAAAAATAAATAAATAGCTTCACGCTATATCCCGCACACAGCAAGGTAGGCAGAGGGAACCTAGTGTTAAGACACTCCGTTCCCCACTTTTAAACTTTTAAAATTTTGTTAAACGCTAAGTAGGTACTATATTTTAAATTAATGTGATAGTTAAAGACATTTAAGGAAATAAGTAATCCTAGGTGTGGAATAACACTTTAAAAATGCTTAAAAGTAATGTGATGATTTTTTATTTTGATATTTCAATTATTGTTAACGAAGGAATAATATCTTGTGTTACATGTAATAAAATATAACCTAGACTAAGCTTATTAAAATAGATATGTACATGTTTTTAGGCCCCTTAATATATATTTTTAGGTAAAATTAAATAGTGGCCAGTCGTGGCTCAGTGGCCCAAGCGTGTGACTGTAAACGACTGGTTGTGAATTCGATTACCACTCGAAGAGTGGAAATATTTAATATTTCCAATTTCCTTGCTCTGGTGCCGAGGTAAAGTGCGGCGTTAAGTTCCGCCACTTAACACGCAACGCCTCCGAATTCGGCGGAAAGTGGGAAACGGAGTGTCTTAACACTAGGTTCCCTCTGTCTACCCTGCTGTGTGCGGGATACAGCGTGAAGCTAAAAAAAAAACATTGTTCGTGTAACTTGTTTCGTAGCACCATAATTACATTATATTGAAGCTAGAAGCCATCATAGAGTAACAGCGTCTGTCTGTAAACGTGATTGGTTAAGAGTTTGATTTTTCCTTAGAGAGAATGATTACATATAAATTAATTACAGTTTTCACGCAGTATGCGAGAAAACGTGAAGTTGAAAAAAAGCCACTGAAAAGCTTTACTTCCTTCAATTACCTCTATATAGAGGTTTATATTGATGTTAGGAAAAGCTCTGTTACCTCGAGGTTGCTTCTTGTAAATGTATGCAGAAATTTACATTTCCTATAAAATGCTAAGTTACTTTTCAATTAAGTGTGAAAATGTGTTGCACTTTTTTTTACTTAGACCTACTTAAGGTAACTAAGTCCCCTATATGAGGCAGAGGGCGTCCATACTGCTTGGCTAGCTCAATAGGTATAAACTTAGTTATACTTTATTAATATTCTAGCTGTTTCCGCTATTTTGTGTGTATGGAATTTAACATAAAAGTTATAATTCTAAATTAGAATTAGTCAAAAGTTACTCTTTATTTCATATTTCCACCTTCTTCGCTCTGGTGTTTAGGCAAAGCGCGGTGTTAAATTCCAGCGCCGTGTTAAGTTCCGCCACTTAACACGTGCTGCCTCCAAATTCGGCGGAAAGTGGAGAACGGAGTGTATTAACACTAGGTTCCCTCTGCCTACCCTGCTGTGTACGGAATACATCGTAAAGCTAAAAAAAAAGGAAACAATAATATAAACATGTCAGCACAGTAAGTAGTGTCAGTAATATTAAGCAAACATCCACAAGTACATATAAAAAAAGCACCACGAAACGTTTTAGAGAGATTTATAGCTGGTCTTAGCATCGTGTGGGCTGAACATCTGTCACTCTTGAGCCATTAGTACCAGTTGAGCTGTACTCCGGTAGTTCCGACGTAATAATCTCTACGTACGATTGACAATACTGTTGATAGATGACGATTTTATGCGGTTCAAGTTTACGTTCACGTTGTACGATGTTTGTATTAAGTTGTGTAATTTATGTGCGAAATCGGTAATTAATTTTCGTAATTTTCAATTTATTGCTTACCAGCTGACGTTTTGGTGGTAGACTATAAAAGCTATGGTACTGGATTTAATCGCAAAGTGGATTTAAGACACTTTACGAAAACAGACACAGCAGGATTCGAAACTGCACCTCTTGGAAACCAATATAGCGCTCTGACCGCTAAGTTATGCGTCTTTTATCTGGCTATGTCATGTAAGTTGTAATAAACGTATAAGAACTTCGAAGTAGCTGGATGTAGACCACATGGCTTAGTGGTTAGAAAAAATGAACGGTTCCTAACAGGCTTAGGGTCGAATCAATATGCTCTAGAAATTTTAAAATTTTCTTAAAAAAGTCCTAATTGCGTAAATAGTATTTAAACTATTTTAAAATGCATTGAGTTAATTTTTCCTCTACTGACAAAGTGAGGCGTTGAGTCCCAACATTTATCACACAATGTCTTATTTTGAGAAGAAAGAAGGGAGAAGAGAACATAGTTTCATAGTGTCCATTCTCTCCTTTTACCTATAATGGGACAGAACTCACAATCATAGATAGCATCCACAGTCGGACTCTATCCCATCCTAACCAATTATGAACATGCGATATAAAAAACAGTACCTTACAACAGTAATGCAAGTGAAATATATCGCTCTAATGGCTGTCGAGGTGTGACACCAAATATGATTGATGTGGTTACAATTATATGTTAAAGTACCTCTATTTCTCTATATTTAGTGGATTTGGAATAGCTAGGTTATCGTATGTGCTTATTAATAATATCTTAGATACACGTTTAAATATATATCCGGTAAAAGCATTGAAAAAGACATTTAAAGAAAACGTATAAACATTTGAATGCAGCGGGATTCGAACTCGCGCCTGCTGAATACTGTCCAGGCGCTCTCACCACTGAGCCATGCGTTCTACTACTGCGTCGCAATTCTTATACGCTTTATCACAATTTATTTTTCAAGTGTTATTGCTAAGTGTGGAATAACACTTTAAAAATGTTTAAAAGTATAAACAACATTACTTTATTTCCCACATTGTTATACTAGTGTTAAGACACTCTGTTCTTTATTTTTAATCAGAAATTGTGATACTGTGTGGAACTCAACGCCACACTTTGTGTTAGATGTTAGAGCGGAGAAGATAATTGGAATTGGAAACAAATGCATGTGCAGTTGGACACTGTCCCACTGCCCCACGATTATGTTTTCTTGACATTGAGATTTTATTAAAAAATCGTACGTAGTTCTTAACATAACCTGAACCAACCCCTTTTTTGCACCCGTCTAGTAAATACTTATATGCGATATTATATTACTCGTGCAAAATTTGGATGTAGGATATCAATATTATATAAAATTAGAATTTTGGCCACTTTAAAATTAATTACGAAGGCTTTACAATAATCTTTTAAGGAAATATAAAGATATTTCTTTTTTTTAGCTTCGCGCTGTATCCCTTGCGGGGTAGTCAGAGAGAACGGAGCGCCAAACGCTACGGTCCCTGCATACTTCCTTCACCTCGTCCACTGTCATCAACCTCTTCATACACGCCCTCCGGGGGATCCTCATGTTTTTTACGTGATCTTCCTTCAGTATCGTGGATACTGTGTCTGTGTGTTTATTTCCTTGCTTATTAAATATATACCAAACACATATATTTTATATTAAAGTCACAGGTGTAAAGTGACAGTAAAATAGCAAAGTAGTTACAGAGAGGAGCAAGTTTAAAATAATACCTATCGAACAGATCGGTCTCAAATAAGTGTTTCTGAACATAATATTGTTCTTTGGCCTAGTTATTGCATGTCACCCTTTCATTATTACATAGATAATGAACACCCTATCGACTCAATTCGTATATGTTTGACTTAACACGATAGTTATGAGTTTAGAGCCACTTAAGGAGAAATTGGAGGGAACATAGTGTCAAGACACTCCGTCCGAACTCGAGACATTGCATGTTAAGTTAGCGGAAACCAACACCACGCTTTGCTCTTGCAAGTTTTATTATATAAATTATAAAATTGAATCAAGAAAATCAAAGAAAACATGTTTTAATGGATTTTCCAGTTACTCGTGTCATCTTGATATGAATATTATTTTTTTGTTATAAAATATATTTAGTATAGTCATCTTTAGCGAGTGTTACTTTCGAAAAGCAAAACAGACGTCAAGAAAAGAGTCAATTTTGACTGTTGTATAAAGTTAGTAAAGTCATTTGAAGGCATGAAACTATTTTTAACCGGATTAATCGCATATATTTTTGGTATTCGAAATATATACGCGATTATTTCCGGTTAAAAATAGCTTCATTTCAAAATGTGTAGTAATTGCGAAACCAAAAAATCATATTATTGATAAAGGCATGCATAAAATAGATGTTTTTTACTGTTCCGCCAACAGAGTTGCAGGTAACACAGGGATAATCCCCTGAATTAAGCGTAAAGTGTACCTCTTTATCTATCCTACAGAATATGGGAGATGAGGGAAGACTATAATTATAATTTTAATCAATAGCTTGGCGGAAGTAGGAGTAAGATATTAAGGATTACCAAAATCATAATTAATATTAGGTTTATTTCATCAAATAAACGGATTTACACGAATATGTATATATTAGATTGCTATGTACATAGGTTCTATATATCTTCACTTAAATTAAAACGCATATTATCACATATATAGAACGTTTTGACTAACGCCCAATAGCAATAATCAATCCCAATTCAAAAACTGCAGCCTTAGATTGATCTACCATACATTTTTTTGGGTAACTCAATTTTTTGAGTTAAATAAAGGTTGAATATACAATCCTTTGATTTGTTATTGCCAAGAAATATTCAACCTTTACTTAATTGATATTGGGCGTAGAAGCCACTATTGTAGGTTCAAATCTTGCTCATATTCTCAAAAATTTCCCAAGAACAATCGTTTGGCGAGGAAGAATGCAATTTGATATAATTATTACATTAATATGTTATTTACATATTTAGGAATAGAAAAACATTTTTAAGACAGCCTTATAGTAAGATAATTTTAGAAAATATCTAATAAATAATTAGGAGGCAGTTGGACGTATAACATGTTCTAAAAATGTTTTATTTTTCATCTTAAAATATTTAAATAAGAAACTATTAAAAAAATAAATAAATAAATAGCTTCACGCTATATCCCGCACACAGCAGGGTAGGCAGAGGGAACATAGTGTTAAGACACTCCGTTCGGCACTTTCTGTCGAATTCAGAGGCATTGCCTGTTAAGTGGCGGAACTTAACGCCGCGCTTTACCTCGACACCAGAGCGAAGAAAATGGAAATATTAAATATTTCAACTCCTCGAGTGGGAATCGAACCCACAACCAGTCTTTTACAGTCACACGCTTGTGCCACTGGGCCACGACTGGCCACACTGGGCCACGACTGGCCACACTGGGCCACGACTGGCCACATTGACATTTATAAAGTATCATTACAATTTTTAAATGCTTTTTAAAAGAAAAAAAATATCAAAATACGTCCCTATTTGCTTAAGAAACGATTTAGGAGTAATTTTTCAATTCGATTTTCCTCTTCAAGTCACGAGGGACGTGTCAAGTTAAAAAAAATATATTTATATCTCCCAGTAGATAAATAAATGTAATGAAGAACAAACCCACAAATAACGCTGATTTACGGACGAGGTATAATAGAGCTGCCACATAAATTATGTTTTTGTGTAATAAATAACTGGCTCAAAGTCTAGATTCAATTAAGTATGGACAGAACGAAAATATTAGAACTTCAATCGAAAAGTAGCCAATATTATTAGTTAAGAAGCTTCACGCTTTATCCTGTAGGAGGGTAGTAAGAGAACTTAGTGTGAAGACGGAGTGTCTTCATATAATGTATAATTTTACTATGTTTCAGTTACTAGGTTCACTTTAGGTTTTCGATCTTTTATAATATGCTTCCGAACTTGTTGAGTCCACCGTTCTAAACGCAAAAAAAACCGTTGGTGGAGAACAGAGTGTCTTGACACTAGGTTTGGTGTTCTCTGATTACCTATACAATACAATATAGAAAAATCGTTAAGCGGTTTAGTTTACAGTCAGATGTTTTCCCATTCCACCACGATGGTCTCAAAAATTTAAAATAATTTCTAAAACGTTTGTTTACTTTTTTATTATATTATTATTGAAAATAGCTTCACGCTATATCCCGCACACAGCAGGGTAGGCAGAGGGAACCTAGTTTTAAGACACTCCGTTCCCCTCTTTCCGCCGAATTCGGAGGCTTGCGTGTTAAGTGGCGGAACTTAACGCCGCGCTTTACCTCGACACCAGAGCGAAGAAAATGGAAATATAATTTCCACTTCTCGAGTGGGAATCGAACCCACAACCAGTCGTTTACAGTGACACCACTCTTGTGCCACTGGGCCACGACTGGCCACAAAATTATATTCAGTTAACTTTTTTATTATAATATTGTTGAAAATACGAAATGTACATGCGCGTCTTAAAACAAAACGAATAACTCTTTATACACGTGCATCGTGTCATCAAAATTTAAATTCACTGTATATACTGTCTCTAGAGAAACAAAATGTACTTCTTACTTTAGTAATGTAATACACGTTCTGGTACATACGTACTAGAAGAGTAGAAGTAGTCGTGGCGCAGTGGAATTATTTGATTCTAATCGTGATGATTTTGGGTCCAATCCTATCTCGGGGGATATGTACAACAGTAATATATTTTAAAAAAAGATCCTAATATCCTATCTTTTTTTTAGTTTCACACTGTCGCCCTTGCCCCTGCAATGGAGTTAAAGAGAACGGAGCACCAAACGCTACGGTCCCTGCATACTTCTTTCGCCTAATCCACTGTCATCAACCTCTTCATACACGCCCTCCTGGCAGTCCTCATGCGTTTTACATGACCTTCCTCCAGTATCGTCAACACTGTGTTTTCGAAGGACAACCAAGGTCTCCCCCTGCCTCTCTTACCACTGACCTTTGCTTCATATGTCTTATGCCATTCTTCTGTCACTCATCATCTCGACATGCCCAAACCACCTGAGCACGGCCTTTTTCATTCTTACTATGACATTCTCGTTAATACCTGCCATTCTGTGTATCTCTTTAATATTAAAATTCTAATAATATTATTAATAACTAGAAAATACTTGAAAGTAAGTCTTTTTTTTTTAAGTTTTTTATGACTAATGTACTGAAATTTACTTAAAGTGACTTCGAATTCATAACAAGAAGAATAATTATTATATTAAAATTATTTAATTTCTCCATTGCAAATAAAGCGTGACGTTGAGTTCCGCCATTCAACATGCAATCTCGATTTCGAAGCACTCTTTGACTAAAAGCTAACTAGAGGCCATCACTGGCGCAGTGGGGCAGCGCCTGTCTGTAAATGCGATGGCTTGTGGGTTCTATTCCCATTCTTTCTTTTCTTTTTTTTTAAATTCTAGAAAAATAAAGGTATTTAATCTATTCAGATTATGCCAGACCCATTGTTCAACAAATAAATCTGTCTGAATATATTGTAATCATTATGGCCCATAAGACAAAGCATACATAGCTTTGAGTTCCGCCATTTAACATGCAATACATGAAGTATTCTAAAATGGAGTGTCATAAGCCTACGTTCTCTCTGACTACCATGCCTTGTAGAAAAAACGTGAAGCTAAAAAGAAACAAGCTTTTTCTAGTTATACCAGTTATGGTCTGCGTCTAGACGTAATGACAGTTGTTGACGAGGCACTTTTAACTATCTGCAAATCTTTTCAACCAAAAGTTTTTAATTCTCTTTATAAGCCGTAATTCTTGTTATAAGCCGTACATAATTTAATAATAATGCTTTCGTAAAACTTTATTAGTGTATTTGTAATTAGGGAGTTCTTTTATTTTATAAATTAAGTGTTATCCACGACGTCAACGTGAAATATATATATATATATATATATATTTATATATATATATAGATAGATATTAGATATATATATATATATATATATATATATATATATATATATATATATATATATATATCTATATATATATCTTATATATATATATATATCTCTCTCTATCTCTCTCTCTCTCTCTCTCATCTCTCTCTCTCTATTCTTCTCATCTCTCATCTCTACTCATCCCTTCTTTTTTTTTATTCTCATACTCCTCCTCTCCTCCGCCTTTCTTTCCCGAAATTTACACATAAAACAGTTATTTTGCTAGATTTTATATGACATCGACAACTTTCTCCGTTTGCCATGTTTGGCAAAGGCCTCCTCCATGTTAGCCATTCTAGATCTGTATTTACTTTCCTTGTCCATAATTTCCTGCAACACTTTTTATCTCATCTTCCCAGCGTCTTGTACTGTCTTCCTCTTTTCCTCTTTTTATTTCTTGGGTACCAAAATATGATGATCTTATTCCACTTCTCGATTCCTCTCATAATATGCCCAGCCCACTGCCACTTAAGTTTTTTGACTGTGGTTCTTACATCAGTTACTTTTGTAATACTTCTAATGGTCTTATTATGGATTCTTTGTTCTTTTCTGATGTTAAGCATGCTTCGTTCCATAGCACGTTGACAGGTTTCAAGCTTCCTTAGGTGAGTTTTGGTAAGAGACCAGGTTTGGCAGCCGTATGTGAGAACAGGTAATATACAAGTGTTGTACAGTTTCCTTTTAAAAAAGATCTTTGTATTGTGATTTTTAAATATTTCTTTTAGCCCGTAATATCTTTTCCAAGCATTGGCAATCCTTATGTCTACTTCTTTTGACATTAAGTCGTGTGGAGAGATTAACTGGCCGAGGTAAGTGTATTCTTTCACGTACTCTACCACTTGATTGTTAACAGTAATCGGTTCTTCGGTGGTGTTAGTCATTGCTTTTGTTTTTTGTGGGTTCAGTTTCAAACCTACTTTGCGACTTTCGGTGGTAAGATCCATGAGCATGTTTTGGAGATCGTCTTTAGAAGTGGCCAGCAGGATAAGATCATCAGCGAATCTGAGGTGATTAAGTTGTTCGCCGTTTATATTAAGACCATATTTTCTCCAACATAAGTTTCGAAATATATTTTCTAAGACTGCCGTGAAAAGTTTTGGCGATAAAGGGTCGCCTTGACGTACTCCCCGTTCTAATTTAATTTCTTCTCCTAGCTTTTCAAGTTTTATTCTTGCACTGCTGTTGTTGTACACTGCTTTTATAAGTCTTATATATTTGTCCTGAACTCCTTGTACTTTAAGTGATTCCCATATACTTTCATGTTCAATCGAGTCGAAGGCCTTATAGTAATCTACGAAGCAGCAGTAAAATGGTGTATTGAACTCTTTTGATTTCTCAAAAATTTTTTTGACTACGAGAATATGATCTAAGGTCGAGAAGCCACTCCTAAATCCGGCTTGTTCTCTAGGCTGGTTTTCGTCAAGCGTTTTAGAAATCCTATTCAGTATTATCTTTGCAAATATTTTGTAGATATTGGACATAAGACTAATTGGCCTGTAGTTGTTAATATTGTTTGTGTCACCCTTTTTATGTATTAGAATTATGGTAATTTTCATCCATTCAGCAGGTATTGTTTCGCTGTCTAGTATGTCGTTGAAGAGGTCTTTGAGTAGTGGTGCTATAAGGTCCTTGTATTCCAATATTATTTCGTTGTTTATTTGATCTGGGCCGGATGCTTTGTTTATTTTTTGAGATTTTATGGCTCTCAGTACTTCTTCTAGTAGAAGTGGAGGTACTTTCCCGTAGTCTTCAAGTAATACTCCTTCGGTGGTATTTTGTTTTGTATATAGATCTCTGTAGAATTCAGTTGCAGTTGACAGTATATCACTTCGTTTGGTTTTTTTCCTTCCTGAGTTGTTCTGTAGACTCGGTATCCATTCCGTATTGTCCTTCAAATATTTAATTGCCTTTTTTATACCTCCAGTCCTTGCGAGATGTGTTTCGAATACGTTAAGTCTTAAATGTTGTCTATCTTTCCTCATACTCAAAGAAATTCTTTTACTCAAAGAGCTAATTTTTTCTCTTATTTCTCTGGTTTTGTTACGCTCCTGAAGGAGCTGGAGTCTTTCTTCTAATAGTGCTTTACTGGTATTTGAAATTATACTTTTTGGTGGACTTTTTCCGAATTTGTCTGGTTTAGTAGTAAGTATTTTATTTAAGGAGTCATATTTTTCTTCGACACTAACATGGTGTGATCGGATTTTGTCCTTTAAATTTGTTAGTTGTAATTTGATGCTCTCGGACACGCCGACGGAGTGCAGAGAATTTTGTTTTATTTTGAAAGGTCTATTTTTTGTGGCAGCTGATAGTTTTAACTTTGCTCTGACCATTCTGTGGTTGCTATTGAAGTTAAGGCTACTAACTACTCCGCAATCTTCAAAGAAAGTAGCTCTATTCGTAAGGATGTAATCAATTTCGTTCTTGTAGCGACCGTCAGGTGATATCCAGGTCCATCTTCTCCCCGACCGTTTTTTATATAAGCTGTTTAGAATTTTTAGGTTATTGCTATATGCCATTTCTATTAACTTTTCACCATTTCTGGTTCGTTTCCCTAAGTTATGTGGTCCTAATATAATCTCTTGGCCTTTTTCCCTGGGACCAGTGCGCGCGTTGAAATCCCCCATGACTATACAGTTTTTATATGTGTGGTGCTTAATTGCAGCGTCTAGGTTTGTATAGAATGATTCAATTTCAGATTTACTGGACTGTTCGGTTGGGGAATATATTTGTACTACAGACCATGGTTTTTTATAAGGAGGGATTAGCAAATTTAGAATCGCAATTCTTTCTGATATACCTATTATTTCAATTATGTGCTCTTTCAGTTCTTTGCTTATGATGAATCCCACACCATGTCTTCCTAGCGTTTCTCCTTTGTAATACAGAATAAAGTTTCCGTGTTCTTCGATCTTTTCACCATACCGTCTTACTTCGCTGAGTCCGACAATATTCCATTTGATATGGTTGAGGGCAGTGGTCAGTTCTAATAAGTTTTCTTCAGATTTTAATGATAGTGTGTTCAGGGTTGCAATGTAGAAATAATGTTTGTTTTTTAAGGGTCTGATTATTGTTGGATTTTTTGGAGGGTAGTAGTCGCTTTTCCCCACGGTGACTGGCCGGCTTGGGGTGCATTTATTTGTTGTTAGATTTGGTACTATTGTTTCGATTTTGTTACGTTTCCGGTTGTCGATGTCAATTATATGTTTTTTGGTCTTGTCGAGAGCGTTAAAGATGTAGATCGGCCGCGAGCCACGTAGTCTAACATATTGGTTTTATTAACTTTAGTTGGAACTGTATTCGTAGTTTGTGTAGGAGATACCATGCAATCTCTTTTCCGTTTTTCCCTTTGATCTTCTTTGTGTTCAATAATAATAAGTTTATCCCGTTTAATATAGCACTTTTTCCCCTTAGCTCGCTCGGTTTCCAGCTGTGGCTGTAGTTTTTTCCTTTTTTCTAATATTTCTTTACTATAATCTTCTTTTATATATATGTCTGATGGTAGCTTATTTCTGTTTTTGTATACTTCATTTCTTTTCCAGTAAGTTGTGAAACTGAGAAGTATAGGACGAGTTTTATCACTTCTAGCCCCTAACCTGTGCGCTCTGTTTACGTCTTGGGAGCTGATATTAATTTGGTTAGTTTGTAGTAATTTAGTGATTCGATGTTCCAAGGAATAATCGTATTCTTCTGTTTCTTGAACGCCAAAAATTATAAGGTTGTTTCTTCTTTTATCCTCTTCTATAAATTTTATTTTATCCCTGAGAGTTTGAATTTCTAGTTTCAAATTTTTATTTTCTTCGATAATATCCTTTAGTTTCTCGTTTATGCTTTCTGACACGCTCTTCGTAACTGATTCGGTAATAGCAATTGTTTGTGCTTCCATCTGTGACTTCATTTTTTCGAAAAAAACTTCCATTTGTTTTTCCATTTTTCCTTGGGAGAATTCAAAATTAGAAAATGGCAACACCGATTTAGCTATGCTGTCAGGTGGTGTTGTACAACTGACTTTTGACAGATCAGACTAAACGACAGTCTATCATCTGTGGCAGCGATTAACAATTTGAGTTTGGCAGTTGTCAGACGCAACTGACAGCTTCCGTTGTCTTGTTTTAGATGACGGCTGACCGTTTTTATTAGAAGGTAGAAATTTTCACAATTTTTGTTATTCGTTAAAGTCTAACCCTCACCGATCGTGGTATATCGCCGTATTTCTTCGTATTCTGGTTATTTGCAATGCACACTGTCACTTTATTCTTCGTAGTGTATGTTTTCTTTTACTTTGTAGTGGTTTTGTTGTTGTTCTTGCAGAAAAACTCACGAAAATTAATTATTTTGACGAGACAAGTGAAACTGTTGTTAACGTGTTGACGCCGAAACCGGAAGTTTTTTTTTATTAAATAATATTAAATATTTTTTTTGAAATGATAAAATTGGAAAATTGTTCTAAAGGATAGAAATTGCTCTCTAGTAAAGATATGATTTTGCACTTACACCAACTCACGTAGTACCCGTCGATATGAATTAAGAAGAAGCTTCGTGCTTTTTAGCAGGATATTCAGAGGGAACCTAATGTATAGACACTTCGCCCGAAATTACAAAAAATAGTTTGGCACTCAACGTTTTAGGTACCAGAGCGAAGAAATGAAGGCAAAATATAAATCATTTCCCCAAATTGGAATCGAACCCACAGCTATCGTGCTTCTTTTACCATTTTTGTGTCTATTATTATATGTAATTCTTCTTGCTGTAATAAAATATTAAAAGAAAATAAAATACCTAGAACATGCCATTTAAAAAAATATTACACAAAATTTAGTTAACAGGCTACAACAGTTGGAAACGCTGTTAGGCTATAGAATATTTCCTTATATTTACATAAACGTAATTAGATTAAAGGTAACTCAATTTACCCGGAGCCATGGAGAATGGAGCCAAGCCTTAATTATCCCCTAATAATTATTTATTGAATATAATAGCCGCGGAGGGCGGAAAGCGAAGTGAACAAACAGTACTATAAAACGATAATATCATTTAAAAAGCGATACAATGTTTAAAATATTATATATTGATGATCGAGTTAGTTATGTTAAGATCGATGTAAAGCAGTTATGAGATTGGTAACTGTTTGCGATGGGTTTCGGTTCAAATTTTGTTTTGGGGTATAGTTTATCTATATAAGAGTTTTCTTATTATTAATATAGTCAGCAAGCCGAAATCGATGCAGTGTGTTGAACGGTGAAACTTAACAACGCCTTTGGCTTATCATAAAAGCGGAAGAATGAAAATAATAAAAAAAAAAATCCCGTGAGCGGTAATCGAACCTACAACTGCTATGTAGGTATACAGGCAGACGCTGTAACGTTGTGCGACAGTGGCCTTAATTTTTAGTTTTTTGTTCAAATTGTAATTTGAGTGATATCTATATAAGTACATATCCCTATTTATATTATAAAAATCTGAAAGTCTGTCTGTTTGTCTGTCACGCTTTCCGGTCCGAAATTTAGAATGGGAGTAGTTAATGTTACTGGATTAAACATAGGCTATTTATTTTTTCAAAAATCAACCTCTAAATGGGCGAAATAGGTGATGAAAGTTAGTATGCAAACTCTTAAACACTTAACCGATTATAATGAACGTTGGTATATGTATAGTTAATAATCCAAGGTGCATAAACATAGGCTACTTTATTTTTTAAAAATCCACTCTCGAGAGTTGCAATATAACGAAACAGCTATGTAGCTCACGCGGCGAAGCCGCGAACGGTCCGCTAGTAGGTATATAAGTTTGTCCTTCTTTTGATAGCATAAAAATCAGCGTTAAACACCGCCATTTTATACACTTTATCTATAGACACAATATAAAAATCAGAGAATATTTTCACAACAATCTCTTTGCTTACACATCAAAACGCAAGGGTTACGAGAAAATGAAAAAGAAAAAAATATGTTCACACATAAATTTGTTATTTAAATTATTTTGCGTTAAAAGAATAAATTAGAATACATACGATAGAAGGTCTTGGGCAATCTCTTTATGGCAAATACTTTTACGTATCCCGCCTACACACATTAAAACAGGGTAACCCTCGTCGTCATTGAGAGGGTGCGACAGGACTTAGGCACCAATATCACACAAGGCAATAGAAAAGTGTATAATGTTGTTGGAGGAAAAAAATTATAAGCGGCGATCTATTTTTGTGGCCAGTCGTGGCCCAGTGGCACAAGCGTGTGACTGTAAACGACTGGTTGTGGGTTCGATTCCCACTTGAGGAGTGGAAATATTTAATATTTCCATTAAGTTCCGCCACTTAACACGCAATGCCTCCGAATTCGGCGGAAAGTGGGGAACAGAGTGTCTTAACACTAGGTTCCCTCTGCCTACCCTGCCGTGAGCGGGATACAGCGTGAAGCTAAAAAAAAGTCTAGTAATAGTAGAAATTTACACAACTATAGCATTCCTCGAATACTAGTAGTAGTAATAGAGTTTTACACTTTCGTAGAATAGAAAGAATTTATCATTCCCCTCTTCACACTCGGTTAAACATCAGAAGACGGGTTCCTAACAATCCCCAGTGTACTTTCAACGTTACACGGTACACTTAGCGCTCTGTGCTCAGGTTAATGCCTTGATAGAATTTTATATAACTGCTTTAATATATTTTCTTAAGACTTTAATAGCTCATTATGAAACGTAGGCGCCTTTTTCCTTATTTAAAAGACGTGGAAGTAATTTTAATTTGGGTTTTGCGTTATGTTTATTTCGTTGTGTGAATGAAATGGTATTGAGAATATAAAAATGAAAGTGTTCTAAGGACAAAGCAATGTTCTTAGATTTTCTAGTTTAAAGAATTACTATTATTGGGGGCCAGTCGTGGCCCAGTGGCACAAGCGTGTGACTGTAAACGACTGGTTGTGGGTTCGATTCACACTCGAAGAGTGGAAATATTTTATATTTCCATTTTCTTCGCTCTGGTGTCGTGGCAAAGCGTGGTGTTAAGTTCCGCCACTTAACACGCAATGCCTCCGAATTTGGCGGAAAGTGTCGGAAAACGAAGAACGGAGTGTCTTTACACTAGGTTCCACACATTCAGCGAGAAGCTAAAAAAACTTAAAAAAAGAATTACTATTTATTTAGATAGATAGATATATGTTTGTTATTTATGTTTATTTAATAACGCATTTTGGACGGAGAAAAAATATTTCAAGTCCACTTACTAATTTTTTCAAATAAGAACGAAGAAACACTTATAAACATTTATAGTGTAGTTTAAAAATGAAGAAATATAATTATAGTCTCGTGTCAAAACACTCCGCCCACTTTTCATCTCAATTCAAGACATTGTTGAACTCGGAACTAAATGCTGCGGTTTTCTTTATTAAAGCTTACTTTATTATTATTATTTTTCTTTTTTTTTAGCTTCACGCTGTGTCCCGCACACAGCAGGGTAGGTCGAGGGAACCTAGTGTTAAAACACTCCGTTGCCGGTCCGTTGTTAAGTAGCGGAACTTAACGCCGCGCTTTGCCTCGTCACCAGAGCGAAGAAAATGGAAATATTAAATATTTCAACTCCTCGAGTGGGAATCGAACTCACAACCGGTCGTTTACAGTCACACGTTCGTGCCACCGCGCCACGACTGGCCCCTTACTTTATTAGAATGTGGTATGATGTGGGTACTTAGTAAAATTTAAATGTAATATCGCAACCAGCAGAGAATATACTAAAATATTATATGAAAATATAAGTATTATTTAAAACGTAAGGCAAAATTTAAAGAACATTTTTCAAAACTCTATCAGCTTGTGTATGTTTATTATTTTATAACATAGAGTCGGGAATAAATGTTATCTTTAGAACCGAATTGTACGACGTACGTGTAGCTTTCAAAAACGGAAAGTGGATAATGAAATCTGAAAGTTATTTTTGAAAAGCTTCCAAATAATATGCTGACACATATATATATTTTATTCTGTTTTTATGACTTTGAGAAGAACCCTGCTAAAAGTTGTGACGCTAATTTTATATTAATTTTATAAAATTGAATTTTCACTTTATTGGGCGTCATTCCAGCCGTGGCGCAGTGGGACAAGCGTGTGCCTGTAAACGACCGATTGTGGGTTTGATTCCCATTCGAGGAGTGGAACTATTTAATATTTGCATTTCTTCGCTCTAGTGTAGAGGCAAAGCGCGGCGTTAAGTTCTGCCACCTTACACACAATACCTCCGCATTTTGCGGAAAGTGGGAAACGGAGTGTCATAACACTAGGTTCCCCCTGCCTACCCTGTCTGCTGTGTGCGGGATACAGTGTGCAAATTTACATTTTTTAATTACATAATATAAGCAAAGTCACTTTTCGTGTCTGTCTGTATGTATATATGCTTAGATTTTCAAAACCATGCAACGGAATTTGATGTGATTTCTATTAATAAATAGAATGTTTTAAAAGGAAGGTTTATATTTATAATCCATGCATAATGTAGTGGAGAAACACTGATAACTTTAGCGGTTTCTAATGTGACGTCGGCGCGGCAACGCGTGCCTATAGTGAAATAGTTGTGTAGTTCACGCAGGCGAAGCCGCGAGCGGGCCACTAGTATAGTATATGTTGGTATTTAATTTTTGATTCAGAAGAAGTAAGATTTTTATCAGATTTATTAATTTGAAGAACACAGTATGTTATCAACAAGTTTTGGCCGTTTATTGCCCATTTTTACTGTTCAGTCTATAAATACAAGGAGGTCAGACATCACTTTAATACAATGTCGTATATGTATAGGATAGAACATCGACATTAATATGAATCTAAATTAAATACAGAACGAAACATCGTAACACTCATTTTAGTAGTAAAATATGCCAAAAAATTCCACCACCATTCCGAATAAAGCAAAAAAAAAAAACACTCGTTATACACTATTTCAAAGTTTCGAGTTCTCACATGAATTTATTATATGCTTTTTAGTTTCATAGTAGCTTTATTCAATAACATGAATGGTCTGAATGGACTTGACCGATAAAAAATTTTTTTAGAGTTCCTCCAGTAAATTTAATGCAAAATGCGGATTAACGGTGGGTTAAGGCAAACAAAATGGGCGGTTTTATTCACTTCAATGTTTACCGGAATCACACTAATTGGTATTGACTCAGCGGAAATGCCGTTTTTGCACTATGCTTTCTATGACCTGGTTCTAGGCGCAAATATTGGTTCGTTCGGAACAACTGCATAATTTTACAATTACATATTTTGTGCGGATTGTGGTTTATTTGCTTTTTTTGCGAATAATATTGAATGTGAAAGGAATTACGTTATCTTTTTATTGATATATTTGCTGTTTTGGCCGCGGTTTGGTCTGCATGCTCAATGTAAATGAGTAAGTTAATAAATATTCGACGGACTTTCATACAAATTTCGGACCCCTATGTAAATCTTTAAGGGGTACAATTTTCCCAATCATTGAAATAAGACATACTAACTTTTAAACAGTATTCCTGATATAAAATTTCATGCAATCAGACTTTCAAAATCCCCATTCCACCCCTTCAGATTTGAATTTCAAAAAAGTGAGCGTCTAGATCATAATATAAATCTACTCATCAAAAATCATGTGTCTCAATCCAATAGTTTCGGCTCGGCGCTGATGAATCAGTCAGTCAGTGAATCAGGACGAGCTATTTTATAAATGTATATAGAGGAAGAATATTTAAATAGAGTTGACCAAAAAAGTCAGTAATAATCTAAATGACTTTACAAATTTTGATAAAATCTCACCAATTTTGACTACAATTTGATCCTTGATTTCGAATTCCTTTATACCTGAAAGAAACACACATTATAAAGAAAAATACGAGTCTATATCAAATTTGAATGCGTCGCTAAAAAGAGTAAAGATATCAAAGCATTTTCTCATACATTATTTAGCCTTTAAGTGATCTAAAATCCCCCGTCGAGACAGGCCCGGAGATTTCAATAAGGAAGTCAGGATGATACGAAATTACTTTCCAAATGGAAACAGAAGTCGATTTGGTAAATAAATAAAAATTGAAGGAACTTAACATATGATGATTTCTTTAATGGGTATTTTGAGATACGACATGCAGTTATAGTTATGTTATACGTAATTTGTGTATATATAAAAAATATATATTTAGAGGCTATCGCCGCTATTGAGAGGAGAAAATTGTCTAACATTAATTTACTACTTTTAAACATTTTTAAAGTGTTATTCCACACTTAGGAAAATTGAAAAAGACATTTAGAAAACGTATAAAAATTTAACCGCAGCGGGATTCGAACCCGAAAAATTTTCGAATTCGGTAAATTCTTTTTATATTAATTTACTAATTTATTACGGTAAAGATAAGCGTCATGGTAATGACAGTGTCATTAATCCAGACAGAAAGTTAAGAACGAAGTGTCTTGATATTAAGTTGCCTTGACTCTCTGCTTGGTGCCTTTTGAAAATTAACTTTTTGCATATTTGAAGGATTTTATGATATAACAATATTTTTATAATAAGTAACTCTGAAGTCTTACCAAGACGAGTAGAGCGATAAGGAAATATTTTTAAGCGTGCGCTTATGAGTTTCTTTTTACATCATTTTATTTGACTTGCTGTATATTTGTTCTGGTGGTATGTTGCAACAAAATAGCAAACTTATTTATGATGTACTCATATACTCTTAACCGGTGACCTGAAATTTTGTATATACGATAAGTTTAGATGAAAATGCATTTCTGCGTGATGTTATTCTACGCCTATCAAGGCGAACTTGTTATTGTTTATAGACTCTAGCAAGGTCTTGCTTACAATAAAGTGAAAAAAGCTTGCTTTTTAAACATTTTTACTTATAATTTATTAAACTAATCTGTTTTCAACTTTTCCACTACTCCATATCACAAGGTGTATTCATTACCTAGATTTTATTATGAAACAGAAATACCATATCACTTTGAAACCGGCAGATAACGATAGCTGCGCAGCAAACTGTGAAAATGCTTTAAGACCAAACGCGGTGTGCCTTTGTATCGTTTTAATAAAGGACAAAAATCCTCTCATATTAAATTGCTTATTTTCATACGTTTGTATTTCATGTGTATTTTGTTAGCACATATTGTGCTTTTGTGTAAATGAAATTTGTTTAAGAGATGTTTGAGAAAAATGCGTATAATATTTCCATACAGAGTTGTAAATTATTATTTACATATAGATTAAACAGATTTACTGATCAGTATATATATGTACTAGTGGCCCACATAGCTGATTCGTTATATTGCACCCTCGGGGGTGGATTTTTGTAAAATAAAGTAGCCTATGTTTAACCTTGGATTATCAACTATATTTATGCCAAAATTGATTACAATCGGTCAAGCGGTGCAGATTTTACATATAAACTTTCATCCCCTATTTCAACCCTTTAGAGGTAGACTTTTGAAAAAAAAAGTAGCCTATGTTTGACCTAGTAGTTTTTACTTTTACTTTCATTCTAAATTTCTTCCAAATCGGACCAGTAGATTAGCCGTGAAAGCGTGACAGATAAACAGACAGACATTCGTATATATAACATAAGTATGGATAAGTATGGATGTATACATAAGTACATAAATCTTTGACTTTTAGTAGCTTTTACATTTACTAAATTGCTGTGATCATAACATGTGACATATAATGCGGCTTACTTTAATAAGCCAAACCTAATATCACCAAACGAGTCCCAGTTAACTAAAATCCAAATGAGAATTCAACCAATTGGCCAGTCGTGTCCCAGTGGCACAAGCGTGTGACTGTAAACGACTGGTTGTGGGTTTGATTCACACTCGAGGAGTGGAAATTATATTTCCATGTTCTTCGCTCTGGTGTTGAGGCAAAGTGCGGCGTTAAGTTCCGCCACTTAACACGCAAGCCTCCGCATTCGGCGGAAAGTAGGGAACGGAGTGTCTTAACACTAGGTTCCCTCTGCCTACCCTGCTGTGTGCGGGATACATCGTGAAGCTAAAAAAAAACATTCAACCCATATGAACTATAATTGTTGTCCTACGACTTTATATGTTTTAAGAAAAACATTTTAACTTAATTAGTATTGGCCATAAAAGTTGTCTATCATAAACTTTTTATGTAAATATGGAAATCTTACAATTTATGAGATAGAAAGAAATTTTGATGACAAATCACTTAGCTTAATTAAAAAAGTTAGTCAAAGATAAGTCGAATATTTTTTTCCAGTTTACTTTTATTTTTTAGATAAAAAGTCAAGAAAATTAATTAAATAAATAAAATTGTATGTAAGGATCTCGACTGGACTCGTTGTGGGTTCGATTCCCACTCGAGGAGTAGTAATATTTAATATTTCCATATTCTTCGCTCTGGTGTCGAGGCAAAGCGCGGCGTTAAGTTCCGCCACTTAACACGCAAGCCTCCGCATTCGGCGGAAAGTGGGGAACGGAGTGTCATAACACTAGGTTCCCTCTGCCTACCCTGCTGTGTGCAGGATACAGCGTGAAGCTAGAAAAAAAATCGGATTATAATTAAACCATTTCCATTTCACCGTTCTGGTGATAAGAGAAAGTGCGGTGTTCAGTTTTGCTAGTTACCATGCTTTGAAAAGTGGAAACCGGAGAACAGAGAGTCATGACTAAGTTCCTGTCTATCCATCTATTCAAAAAAATCATAACGGAAATTCACATAGCTTACAAAAAATACTGAAAAAAGGTTTTTAAAAAAACACATTTCGTTAATATTTTTAACATTTGAAATTCAAATAAAATTAACGTTTCTAAACCTGTTTGCATATTTGTGTGTTTAAAATGAATTGTAGAATAAAATTAAATATATTTTAAGTTTGTCATAGTTCAGTGGGACAATATGCAGTATTTGTAAAGGTGATGGTAGTAGGTTCATTTCTGAATTAGGAGAACGATTGCGTTTATTTTTTTTTGAATTTAGTTTATACCACTACGGACATAAGGTCCGTACTTTTTTTTTAAATATTTTTTTTTTATATATTAGTTCCTTTTTCCTTTCATAATACCAGATATTAAAATTAAGTAAGCTTTGACCAAGCTTGCGTTTGTTGTTTGCTAAGTTGCGTTTAAATTAGTTTCATTTCTTGTTCATGCTTAGACAACGAGCGGCGTTAAGTTCTGCCACTTAACATGAGCTGTTGGGAAGAAATAATAAAAAAATCTGTGCGGCTATTTAAAAATTAATATTATTTTTAATTTTATAAATGAAATTATACATTGAAATATTTTATATATTAAAATTGTACGGAAAACGCCTTAATTAATTACATGGTTCAACATTACAATACATAATACTATAACATACGTTAATTAAAATTAAGCTTATAGTGTTTTTGGAAATATTTTTGGTACTTTATTTTGTAGACACTATTGTTCTACAATTATAGTCTTACTTATGTTTAGATGTGGATCCGAATCGAACTCTGAGATCTAGCTCTTTATGGGCAAAAAGTGAAGAACGGAGTAACTTAACTAGGGTGCGTGCCTCAAAGTTATTTGTCCCACGGACATGCTTGTTGTGGAATGGTTTTCTGAGATTTTCCCTGCGAGCTACAATTTAGTTGGCTTTCTGATTATGTGAATAATTTTTTTAATGTATTATTCACATACTCAGAAAATTAAAAAATATATTTTTAGGATACGTATAAAAATTTGAATGCCCGCCTTTTCGAAACTGTCCAAGCTCTCTGACCTTTAAACGCGTGGCTTAGCGGTCAAAGTGTTTACATTTTTATACGTATTCTTAAAATATAATTACGGCATTTTTTTAAAATATACGGAAATAAAAGTTTTAAATATACGGAATTCTTTATCAATACGACCGGCAACGCAACAACTCCTTTAATGTTGTGGATGTCCATGGTCGAAGGTCACCATTACATTGAGGTGGTCCTTCTTCGCGCTTGCTTTCGTTTTTTAACAAAACTTAAAACTTAACATTTTATACTAAAACTTGTGTAAATACAGTTATAGTATATGTAATAATAATTATTATATTATAATTGTATATTATCATTATAAACTTTAACTATGCCGAATTTGAAATGCCACATAAATGTCCTTAATAAGTACAAATGAAATTGTTTTCCTTTGAATATTATTATATGAACAATTTACCCTGTTTAGATAAGATTAACCATATACCACCATACATTACTAGGTCATCGCCGACTACCTAACAAAAAATCTAGAAAAAAAAAATAAAGGATTCCAAAGCGAGACGTTTAAATATTTCACCCTATCCTCGTTTTGTTCACCATCTAAAGTGCAGTTTTATCCTAGGATATTTAACAGGCTTTATTATTATAGAGTTGGCAGTCGTTACCAGGAACCTCTGGCGGAGTAGCTCACTAATTGAAAGTCCGCCTCTCGGGGGCGGCCGCAGACTGTAATTTACGGAAGTACAGCGTCCACAAAATGTGCTAACTGAAATAATATCTTGTTAACTTTTTGTGTAACTTTTGAGCTTTGGGCAACTTTCTTTTTACTTGCTAACAATGTTGCTTAGTTTGTTATGAATAGGATCGAGATTTTTCTAGTTAGTTTGTTATATTTATTATTGAATTTTAAAGTTGTAATTGTCTTTTGGAAGTATATTTCACTTTATTAGGAGCAGAGAGGTAAAAGTCTATTAAAAATTGGGTTTTTACATATCTATTACTATCTAATTCTTTTAAAGATGTATGATCTTAGTTTTTCAATGTATATCATCAACCAATACATTAACGAATTAGTAAGACGTAAATCAGATATTTTCAATCACAACGCTTTGAAATTTATTATACTTACATACGAGACAAGTTATGAGACCATAAAGCAAGAAAACATGATGAAGAGTTTCTCAGAGAAATGATCTTTGTTTTTTTTTAAATTTAAGTTTGAAAATTTTCTTAACTGTATTGTTTTTCCGTTTTCTTTTATAGTTTACTACATATTGTAAGCATGTTGAGTTAGCCTAAAAGTGAGGTATACAATAACAAAATTAGATATTTTATGAATGTATGTATATTTATAAATAACAAGATTGTATACAACGTTGGCTTCCTATTAAATAAAAAAATGGTTATTATTAAAAAAAATCATTTCTTTACTTCATTAAAAAAAAAGCACGACGTTTAATTTCGCCAGTCAAAACGCGAGTCTTTATTTTCAGCAATAAGTGAAGTGCCAAGACACTCTCTCTATATTGCATATCTCAAAATGCGTAAACGTATTGTTTTTACCAGTTGCGGCCAGTCCTGGCCCAGTGGCATAAGCGTGTGACTGTAAACGACTGGTTGTGGGTTCGATTCCCACTCGAGGAGTGGAAATTATATTTCCATTTTCTTCGCTCTGGTGTCGAGGTAAAGCGCGGCGTTAAGTTCCGCCACTTAACACGCAAGCCTCCGAATTCGGCGGAAAGTGGGGAACGGAGTGTCTTAACACTAGGTTCCCTCTGCCTACCCTGCTGTGTGCGAGATACAGCGTGAAGCTAAAGTAAGTAAAGTATTTTTTTATACAAGATAGACAAATTTCGGGTCCAACTACTGGGGATTTATAAGGATTACCTGACAGGTACGATTTGATTAATGAGCACAGTGGTTTTTGTATGAATAATGAACAGGATTCTGTACTGTACTGTAGTATCAATCGTAACAAGGGTATTAAGCCGTATGTAAACGGCTGATTGGACCACAAAGTTTGGCTTCCGTACTGCATGGGAATGTACCGTTGTATTTTTAAAAATGATTTTTGTTATTTTCATATTTCTGCTTTCTTGTCTTACAAAGCGCCGCGTTAAGTTGCGCTACTGAACATGTATATTTCGGATTCAGGAGGAAGTCTCGATATGACGTTTTGTCTGCTTAAAGTGCTTAAAAAATTAACTAATTTGAAATTGCGTATTTAACTTTTGTAATTATTCCATATATGCATGGACGTCGGTCCTTTTTTCATGTAATATGAAAAATATCGTAAATCTTACAACAATCCTTAGAAACGTAATTTAAGTTTTAAATGACATTAAAGTTATGTATTTATTGTTACCATTTCCTTGTCAATTAAACACTAATTGGGATCTCTGAGTGCTGTTGCAAGACGACCTTTTCAAATAACTTAAATAAATATACTCCTTTAATACACTAATGAGGTGCAAAACGATTTAACGTTTAGAAAGCTTCACATTTCCTTCAGTTTTAGAAACTGAGGACTTTAAACATGAAAGACATTTTTATGTTTATAATTTGTTTTATTTTATTTTATCTAAATGTATATTTAAGAGATCATCGTGGCGTAGTGGGACAGCGTCTGACTGGAAGCGCGATGGCTATTGGTTCGATTCTCACTCGGGGAGTAATTATTTTTTTTAGCTTTACATTGTATCCCGCACATGGCAGGGTTGGCAGAGGGAACCTAGTGCTAAGACACTCCATTCGCCACTTTCCGCCGAATTCGGAGGCGTTGCGTGTTAAGTGCTGGAACTTAACGCCGCGCTTTACCTCGACACCAGAGCGAAGAAAATGGAAATGTTAAATATATCCACTCCTCCAGTGGGAATCGAACCCACAATCAGTCGCATTGCAGACACACTTCGTGCCTTTGCGCCATCACTGGTCCCAAGTAATTTAAAAAAAATATTAATTTCATTTTTCCATTCTAGTACCTAAGACAAAGCACAGTGTTAAGTTCCGCCTTTTTAACACGCAATGTCCCGGTTTCAGGTAGAAAGTAAATAACGGAGAGTTTTGACACTAAGTTCCCTGACCCTGTTATGAGGGAAAAAGGGTGAAGCTGCTAATTCTATCTCGATCGATTATTTTAAAGATGTTGGTGTAATTAGGCATAGTCTTTGTACAGCCGGACCATTAATTTCAGCCTCTTAAAGGTAAGCTTTAAATAAATTAAGTGGAACGTAAAATTGATTAAAACGGCGGTCTTATGATTTTATTACGTATAATAGCTCTTAGTGTTACAAATTAAATGTCGATCTTTGGTAAAACCTATATATTTTTGTTTGATGAAATAAATGGTAGATGTTCTAATACTATGTTTATTTCTTGACATAGTATACTTTCCACCTTAAACCAAGTCATTGAGTGTTAAATGGCGGAATTCAACACCGTGTTCTCTCTTATTAAAGAGATTCCTCCTTCAATAGTTAATACACAATATACATAGATACTGGCCGAGGAAGACATACAGAGCGTACATTCAGCACAATAAGTCTCGACTGAGCAATAAATTTTAGTAGCTTTACGGTTTTTAGTTCTTCATACTAATGTAGTCAGAGAAAACCTAGTGGCAATACACTTTGTTCTTCACTTTCCCTCCGAATTCGAAACATTCTGTATTAAGTAGTGGAACTCAATACCACGTGACAATTTGAAAGATGAAAATATACTTAATATAACAAATTCTCGAAAGGAATCAAACCCATAATCAATCATATTTTCAGTCAGGCGCTTACCCACTACGCCATGATGGTTTCTGGATAGATGGTAAAATATATTTAGATATTTTTTAATAGCTTCACGCTATATCCTGCACACAGCAGGGTAGGCAGTGGTAATCTAGTGTTAAGACACTCCATTCCCCACTTTCCACCGAATTCAGAGGCATTGTATTAAGTGGTGAAACTTAACGCCGCGCTTTACCTCATCACCAGAGCGAAGAAAATGGAAATATTAAAGATTTCCACTCCTCGAGTGGGAATCGAACCCACAATTTTTACAGGCACATTTTGTGCCACTGCGCCACGACTGGCCCCTTAATTAGATCTTTAGTTAAAACTCATCAATGTAATATTATTATAACTAATACACTTTTTATAAACTTCAAACTACCATTATATATGTTTACTACAATGTTTTATTTCGGTGTATGCAACTCGCTGAACAATGTGAACAGACAGTGTCTCGCGTGCTCCGGTCTGGTTGAGACAATGCCCCGGCCTTGTAAACTGTTCTCACGCTGTGACATTCTTATATTGCCTCTGTTGTGTTTAATGTTAAGAAAATGTATTTTTAAGTTAAGAAAAATAATAATAAGTGATTCTACGAGAAATTTATTGTTATAATGCACTAATTGAAGCCAGTCGTCGGCCCAGTGGTCCAAGAGTGTCGAAGCGTTAAACGGACAGTAGTTGTGGGTTCGATTCTCATCGATGGAGGGGACATATTTAATATTTCCATTTTCTTGACTCTGGTGTCGAGGCAAAGCGCGGCGGTTAAGTTCCGCCGCTGAACACGCCATGCCCCGAATTTGGCAGACAAGTAGGAAACAGAGTTGTCACACTTACCAACTATGTCCCTATGCCTACCCACTGTGTGCGGGATACAGCGTGAAGCTTAAAAAAAACGAAGAGAAAGAGAACTAATATATAGACTGAGTAAAGTTAATTATTTTATTGTTTTTTAAAATTTTGTGATTAATATAGCCAAAGGTGTTAAAAATTACTTTTTGGACTTTATTCCTTGTTCGTGTCAGTTAATAATTAAATTGAGGACAATTACACTTATATAGTAGATCTAATAATTTGTTAGTTCTATAATACTATTTTAATTTAAAGGCTGTATGAAGTAATTATCTTTGTTTCTCTG
>CM032420.1:0-103068 GCA_019049465.1 Dryas iulia moderata | reverse complement strand
TCAAATATACTTATAAACATAAACTTTCATATTACAGTATTGATAAAATTCCAAAAGTAACTTCTCCAGTTCTTGTGATACATGGAACCGAGGATGAGGTTATAGATTTCTCCCATGGACTGGCAATATATGAAAGATGTCCTCGTGCAGTAGAGCCATTGTGGGTTGAGGTATGTCGACATTTCTAATAAAAATGTATTATGTAGATTAATTTAATGTCTATCTTAAGCTTTCACCACCAGCTAAATGCCAAGACGAGGTAGATTGCAGGTCACCTGGATGTAAAAAAAAGTAGAATAATTAAAGCAATGACCAGTAATAATATACAAAAGTTTTTAGGTCATTCCATAAATGTATAAATTGTTGTGTACAGTTTCGGGGCTTACTTTGGGGAATGATAATATTTAAATTAAGACAAGACAAAATATACCATAGAGTTCCGCCACTCGCTTGTTCATTCATTATTTAGGACGGATAGCCAAACTCTGAGTGTGTTGACAATAGATTTTCTCTAGCTGCCCTGTTGCGGAAATAACGTGAAGAATTTGTAATATTTTAATTTCGTTTGTCTGGGCGTGTTTGCAACTCAATATGAGACATGGAAGTGATGTCGAGAACACTAGTTTATCTCTTCCTGCTTTGCGAGATATTAATGAAGTTAGAAAATATACATATCTAAAGTTATATAACAAGAAATACCAAAAGAGGTTGGCCACCTGATATTAGAATTTAAAGTATAAATACATGAATATTTGCTATTATGTACATATTTATCCACTTAAAATTTTTCTTTATATTTTTTTTAAATGGTTTTAACCTATTAACTGTTGGTTGGTAGTAAAAAACAGTAATCAATATATTGCGAAAATAATTGTAATCAATATAAGCGAAAAGTAATATAACTATTACGTAATTTGTTAAGCAGTTGTATTGTAAGTAGTCTGGGCGATGCTAAATGTGATATTTGTAGTTCGATACCGACACTAGAATAGTCTTTAAATTAATTTCATTACGTCATTCTGGTAAAAAAGAGAAAATACGCTACACTACGTTCTAGAAAAACGCATACAGAAAAGTTCAGGTATAAATGTAAGAATGAAATTTATTCAGTAAGCGCTGTTAAAAAAACCAGTGTAACAGTGTGACCTGGTTACAATTAACATACATTTTCATAACTAAGTAGGTTATCTACAAGAAATTATGTGTACTCATGCATTAAAAGTTATTGTTTAAATTATACATTGTTTAATATTTTTTATTCATACTTCTATGCAGGGCGCAGGACATAATGATGTGGAATTATTTAATCAATATTTGGAAAGACTGAAGCGTTTTGTTTCGGTGGAATTGCTCAACTGACAAAGACTGCCGGCCACCGGCCAAACTATTCAAGGTAATAATAAATCAATGCATAGTATATAAAACAAAAAATAATTTCAAGGAAAAATACCACAAAGAATGTTATTTTATAACAAGATTATAATTTGATGTAAATAAGCTCCTGTAATTGGAGTATATTTTTTATTCATAATATCCTATACAATAAATATGTAACACGCTTTCTAATTAAGCTGTATGTTTGATAAAATAGCAGAAGATCAGAATCCCGCATCCACACTTAGCTCCGGTACTTCGAGTTCGGCGACCGAGAGACTCCTCTAGCTAGCGGGGGCCGGGCCCAGCCGGGCCGGCCCCGAAAAACTGTTCACTAAGTGCGAGTCCCTCACGAGCCCGCGCCGCTCCGACCGGCCGCCCGCCTCCCCCGCGCGCAGCCCGCGCACCCCCGCGCCCGCCCCCGCCGCCGCCCCGCCCGCGCCCAGCATCAGCGTCACGCACGCCGACTCGCCCGCCGGCGCCCGCCGCCGCGCGCACCTGCGCTCCCTCAGCGACGTGACGCCGGCCGCGCGCTCCCCCGCCGCGCGCGCGCGCTCGCACTCGGAGCGGCCGCGCGCGTCGCCCGCGCCCTCGCCCGCGCCCTCCCCGCGCCGCCCCGCCTCCGCCACGCCGCTGGCGCCGGGCGGGGCGGGCGCGCCGCACGCGCTGCTGCCGCGCGCCGTGCGCAGCGAGCGCTCGTCGCCGGACGCGTCGCTGCACGCGCTGGCGGCCGCCCCCGCCGCCGCCGCCGCCGACCCGTGGCGCAAGATGAGCGAGGCGGAGCTGGGGCGCGGGCGGCACACGCTGGACGCGCCGGACCCGTGGGTGCGCGCGCGGGGCGGCGCTCGGGGCGGCGCGCGGCGCGGCAAGCTGGAGCGCGCGGCGGGCGTGGTGTGCGAGGGCTGCGGCGGCGGCTGCGCGTGCTCGCCGGCGCGCCTGTGCGCGGTGCCGGCGCGCGGCCCGCTGCGCGCGCACTCGCACGAGGAGAGCCGGCCGCGCCGCCTGTACAAGTCGTCGTCGCAGCGCCTCCTCTCGACGGAGGCGCCGGACCCGCTGCTCGAGACCACTTGCTGAGCCCGCCCTCCGCTCCTCCGCTCGACCGTCGACGTACGAGTATTATTAGTGCGAATTTTTATATCCCTCTAGTTTTAAGATTTCAAAATTATTATTGTATCATATTCGTTTATCGTAGTGTCTCGGTATGTTACGGTATATGTATGTTTTTTATGGTATTGTAATTACTCTAAATGTGCGAGGTTGTGCGAAATATATGAGTGCCGAATGTGTATTGACGGTTGCATTTTAATTATTAATGTATAGATTAAGCGTGGCGGGACGGTGACTCGGCTCGGTGTGCGTTGCTTGTGTTTCATTATTATTAGTTACACTTCACGAAGTCTAATTGACTCATCTTTCGATCTTCATTAAAGACATATGAAACGTGTAGACTGGACTAGAGCCCCGAGCCGAGGCTGTCCGACGTCCGCATTACACTTAGTAGCAGTGAATACTTAAAAGGATGGTACGATTGACAATGTCGAAGCGATATCTTGCTAGTTCCTACGTTATATATGGATGGTACACCTTCGTTAACACGCCTGTATCACGAGTAGAGGTGGACGATTATGATTGCGAACTAAATAATGTTATGACACGTTTTCATTTTATATTTATGGAAATAATTAACTAAAAATGACTAAAATGAAGTATCAAATGTTGACATTGTCAAAACTAGTACTATTAGATAAAAATTAGCATAGAAGACTCGATAAGATACAATTTTTTAAATGTGTATGTACCTAGGATAGTTTTGTACCTACTCATAATCGTCCACCATTATTTATTCCTCTTTAAATATATTCATTAAAAGTAAATTCATATATAATTGCAATGATATGCATAAAATGGTTAAATCAATAGTCACAATATTATCAATACTAATATTATTATTATAAATACCATTTATGTCATTATCTTAAATGAGTATATTCAGAAATTAATTGAATTGTCTTATTTGATTTTTTACCTTTGCAAAATTATGAAGGTTACTTACTGTTGTTACTAGATATCACATTGATATGACGGAAAGTAATATATTATTCTTTATACAAAAATAGAATTAAACTAATTATAATATTTTTTAAAGCTCATTATAACTTGAATGGTATGAATCTAGCAACAATAAACGTAAAACAGGAGAGGAGTGACAAATACTATTGATTTCATTATGCATGGTGTGTTGTGTCTCGGTCACTCGTTAACTCTCATTGGTTGTTCGACTGTTCTTGTTCAAGATAACATGTGCCTTCTTTACTTAAAATTACATTATTTTTAATTCATAATTATTTCGTTACAAGTACTTATGCATTTTTTTCAAAATTTTATGTAAATTTACATCCCATATATAATTTGATATCTAGTAATTGGTGTATTTGAACAGAAGAACAACAAATCATTTTTAAGAGTGATTGGTATTCTAGATATATTATACAATAATTATTTTAATTATATAAATAATGCACTTGTTACTAAAATCCACTGATAACAACAAAATAATATATATCTTGAGCATTCATTTTTATTAAAATAAACTATAATTTTAAATGTTTGAAAATAAATGGTAATGGAATGCACATTACAGACAATAATACTTTAATGTTACCAGTTTATAGTTGTTTTTATTTTATATATATGTACATGTCTTTTTCTTATTTTTACAAAGTTCTAAATACAGGGTCAACATTCATTCTCATTTTATTTTGTAATGTTTTTTAGTTTATATGTTTTTTATGATAAAATATTTAAAAAAAAAAACGAAGTAATTAGATCAATCTTATCGAAAATATATAAAGTAGATATTTGTTATTATAATATTTTTAATTTTATCGTTTTAAATATAAATAAATGAATGGACTATTTGACAAAACAAAGCACTGTCTGTAATGTGCTTAAGAGTTTTACTTTATTAGAATAATTCAATGATTTAAAAAAAGTTAAATGATTTGTCAATATTCCAGGTCTTTGTGTAAAGCCAGTTTCTCCCTGATATGGGCTTCCATTATCTTACTTTATAATGGACATTTTAAATTGCAGTTTCTTCATAATATTTACACACTGTAATTTATGTGTAAATGTAAATTGTATTATTAAAATAAAATTATGACAGCAAATGTTTATAATAGTATTTTTAATTTAAGACCATCACTGTCAAATGTGAAAAGAAATGGATTAGTCGCACCCTATATATTTTTTTTTTATTTTTACAATTTAATAATATGTACTACTAAAACATATCAACACATTATATAATTTGCCAACAAACTGTCACTTTTTATTTTGTAGGCTATTTGATGTTAAAATCGTTTCATATAAGTTTATTGTCAAATTGAGGCTTGAAGAATTGCACTTATATGTTAAATGTTATTTTAAGTTAGCAAAGTTTTTTTTAAATTAAGTCTGTCAGTATTAGGCTAAATAGAATATTTACATGTTCTGATTTAATCAATAAAAACTTTAAATTCTCATTTGCAAACTATTTATTAAATTTATTGTAAAAGAAATGATTTATTAAAATAATTCCTGAAAGTTCTGAACATATCAATTGAAAAATTTTCCAACCTCTTAATTAAAATCAACAACTTAAAGAATACAATTGCGGTATAAATATAAAATAAACAAAAACAAAATGTAAAAAAAAAGTTGGAAAGGAAATCTGGAATAATGAAACTGAAAAATCTGTAATAAATTATTACTTTAATTAAAATAAATATGTACCACCTACAAATTGAATGTATTTACAATTTATTATTGTGTATGTATATATTTAGTTCAATAAGTCCTACATTGTTTACAAGTTCCCCTTAACAATATTTTCTGTCAATAATTTAAAACAAATACTGTGTAGATGCAGGATAAGTCTTTTTGTTAAATAAAAGCTGTTTTTGTAGATGTTTATAATGCTCAAGATACCTAAAGTATATACATATGTTCAGTGCTCTTTTATCATATTATCAGTGCCATTACTTTTAACAGATACTCATTTTTTAATTTCAGGTACTTATTTGTAAATTACTATAAAAGTCTGTTAATGTTTTTTATATCTATATCATTTGTCATTATTTTATTTTAAACATAGTAAATTTATCATACCATCTGTGTTAATTGCAGCTATGATGTAGCTAAATGACAAAAGATTCTGTTGAGGTGCTTTTTTCACAAATGGTATTCTATTATTGTTGATAATAATACAATCTCAACAATGTATAATAATGTTTATATATGGTTTCAATAAATTTAAGTGCACATATCTAAATGCTATTTTTATTAAAATGCCCTATTTCATGATTAAGTTGGAGTTTTCAACCTAATAAAATTAGCTACCATAGCTGCTACACGTTCTGAGAATCTTAAAACAAAAGCATGTTCAATAGGTACTAAGGTCATATTAAGACATGGTTCATATTTTTTTAGGTCTTCCATATACTCTAATGGTGCCCACCCATCATCTTTTCCATATATAACATTAGTCAAATGTTTTATTTTTGCTATGCCATCACTGTTCAATGCTCGCACTGAGTCCATTTCATCAAATGCCAAAAATAAAACATTTTTTATTACTAAAGGATTAATTAATTTAATAAACCAGGTGCTATACTTAGATGGTAAGCACCTAAATCTTAAATATAAATATATTAAAAATGTGAACAAAAAGCCTGGCATCAGATATAATAATCTCAGTAGAAAGAGGACAATTGATTGCATTCTTCTAAAAACATTATTTAAAAATTTGCCATTTTTAGACTCTGCCATTCTTTGAAGTGTAGGAAATAAAAGATTAACTGAAGATACCCGTTCCATTAAATGGTCATTTTTCTCCAATAATTCTACAATCATCCATGCCCCAATGGAATGTCCAATGAAGTGTATTTTTGCATTACTATTTAAATGATTTTGTAAGAAGTCCAATTTGTGATCAACTTGAGTTTTTAAATCATAAAAATCCTGGTCTTTATCATCTTTACTCAATTTATGAAAACCTTCCATAGTTATATTTACATGGCCAGCGTGACCTGAAAATAAAAATATAAGTAGTATGATTATTATAATTTAACAACAATAAAGACTGAAGTTTCATTTCCAATCATTCTTACCAATAACACATATAGGCATACGTAAATTTCTGTGCAATTCGGAAGCAAAATCTGTATAAAAGTCGGGGACACCAGGATTTCCTGTGATGCATACTATTACATTTTCTACACCCCTGTGAAATGGCTCTCCACAAGTTAATACTTCAGTCAAAATACCATTTATATTTTTATATATAGTCTTCATATTGTTTAGAAACCTATACGCCGCAATAATTTAACAACAATAGCAATAATTTCCTTATTTTCGCTTTATACGGCGAATAAAAATAAATAACAGCACAAGCCGTGCGGCGAAGACAACTTGACAACTAAACCAATTACCAATGAAGTGATAGTGAATCTATGAATAGTGATGCACGTTTAGTAGATCGATGAAATAAGATTCAGATCTATCGAAATAAGGAAATACGTTACACGCATGTAGTGTCTTAAAGATTTATTACCAAACTATTATAAACTTGCCAATTATTAATCAAAAAATATTAATATTTAACGATTTCATTTTTCCAAAGATACAGCAAATATCATCCCGGAAAATATTATTAGGCAATAGGGATGAATTCGAAATTCATGTAAACTTGTTAAACAACAATCACAATAAATATGAGATCATTTACACACACAGGCCACGAAATTATTCAAATATAAGTTACTAAGGTCAAGTGTGCCATAACAGAATATCAAACAATTTACGGCAACAACTATCAATTTGGCAAAATATTTTACAACTGCATTACTTAGAGACAAGAAAGTATAGGCGTGTCTGGATGATATGGACTAATGTTGATACGTAGTGTCCGACCGAAGGTTCGGTTTCGGCCTAGTTTCGGCAAAAAATGGAGTTTCGGTTTCGGCCAAAAAAGTGCCGAACCTTCGGCGCGTGCCGACACTCGGAACTCTTGAATTATCACACAATTTTTAGATACTTTTGAGTGATTTTATAGCATCTGGACCTAATTACAAGAAACCGTAAATGATTTCAATGCTCTACGCTGCACGATACAGCTCAGAAAACCCATATGTAGATATTTTCAATCACTTCGCTGTACGGAAATTGGAAGAAGTGTATAAAAGATTTCACAGGGCCTTATTGAGTTTATATGTAGGTACAGCTTGAAGCGTGTCCGTTAATTGTAGCTTTTTGAGAAACCAAAAATATTGTTTCTGTATTTGTTGATGAATAACACGCTAAATTAGTATCAAATATGCCAAACACATTGTTTATTGCTAACATATTGCTAACTGTGAACTAGACATAAGCAACTGGCAAGGTTTAGATAATTTAAAATCTACTCTCGGATACGGCCCTTTGCGTCATGGAGGTAGAGGTCAAAGGTAAAGTCCTACTCCTGATCTTCAATGTAGCTGTACCTTGCTGTGTCGTACCTGATAAAACTTAAACTACTACTACTAAACCGGCAAATACAAAAAAGTAAACCCTAACCACTGACAGCGACGGCTTAAACATTATCGCTATTGGAAGATTATTTTATTTACCGTCAGCCGTAAGCTGTCATGGCGCGGTTGGATAGCGTCTGATTTAAATGCGATAGTTGTGCATCCGATTCTCATTTCTCGAAATAATTATTTAATTTCTCTGCTCTGGCGCTGCTGACGGTGGGTCCTCAGACGATGCGACTCGTTTGTAAGTGATGCCTGGCTTGATCGGTCCAATGTGACAACTGTCGTGCGTGTTGGCAGTTGTATCCTTGGAAGTACTTGTCGTAGCGACAGCCTGCCTTCGCAGTGAATAGGTTCACTCCGAATAGAAGCTCTGACGGACTGTAAGAGAATAACGTTTCAGCGGTAACGGGTTTACATCAGTGGGCCTTTAAGTATTTTCTCAAAAAATACTGGCAGAAGAGCTCACAAGCGGTCAACGTGGGGCGAACGCGGAGTGTCGATCTCTACCGCTCACCACTCACGTTGTGGGGCGCTCGACAGCGTTCGTCGAGAAGGACGACGAGTCACGAGAAACAGCCGAGATTTTTCTCCGGCGATTTCACGAGCTGAACCGACATCAACTGGCGACTCTAAGAGTTTCGCCGAAGGAGTGCCGACCAACTACGGGGAATCGCCGAACATCTCCGCACGGTTGCACGAGGTCGACGGGATTCTCGAGTGTTGTCGAAACCCTATCGAAGCATCGGCTAGTAATGGCCGAATAACCACCGAGCAAAGGCACCTCACAGCACTCTCGCCGACCGTCAACCATGACTGGCCGCGCTGAGGCTCCGCGTGAGCAACGCTCGCGCAATCGACCTCCATCGAGGGGCGGTGAAGGGAGTGGTACGGGAGCAATCCCTCCACCCCAGCAGCCCAACCCCAACGCTACCGGACCTACCCCCAACCTCGGGCCCCTGCACCATTGGCGGGATATTCTTCCCCTTGGCCAGCGACCCACGCCTACTTTATCGGGCCGTCCTTTTCAGGACGTAACCCTGATTAACCAGAGCATCGCAAGTGCCTCTGGTCTTCAAGAGAGCCGCGCGTCACTACGCGCACACTACGAGTCCTCCTCACCGACGACAATGCCAGCCCTTGCCACTTCAACCCCGAAGAGCAAGCCACCAACGAGCAGGCCCTCCAGGCCCGCTTTCCAGACTCCTGCGTCAGAGCGCTCACCTTCGGCGCCATCCCGCATGGCCGAGACCAAGTCCCCGCGCGTCCAGCTGCAGTCGGACTTGCTAGTCGTGGCCGAACTGCAGAAGCGGGGTACTTTGTCGAAATCCCTGATGGAACACATTGAGCTGTTCCTCAGGGATAGACGGCAATGCCTCGAGCGCGAACAGAGCGCCTCGGCTGCGGCCGCTCCGAGCGAGCAACCCGCGCCCCCCGCACCGACCAGACGACCCCGGACGGACGACGTGCCGCAGGACGCTACGTCCAAGCGTCACTGCGCACCCCCGCCCCAGCCAACCCCTCCCGGGGTAGCCCAGAGAGACCCGCGCCTTCGTTCCAGGGAGCAAGGCACACCAACCACCAAGCCTCCGGTACTAGCCCCAATGCCAGTACCCACTGCACCGCCACAGGTGCCATCGACGTCCGCTGTGCGCCCGCCTCCAGGGATCACAGCTCCACCGCAGACCGCCCCGCAGCCACCGAGCGCCCCGCCGATGGTTCCAGCGGCCTCCCCCGCCCGTCAAGACGCCGCAAGGATCCCTGCTGCAGCCTCACAGCAGGGACCCTCCTTCGCCGACGCTCTCCGCACAGGGCAACCTAGCCCTGCACCAGCCGTACCCAACACAGCTGCCGCTAGCCAGACGACAGGGACTGCCGCACCAAAGAAGCGCATCCCTCCACTCGTCGTAGAGAAATTCCCTAACTGGGCGTCCCACTTCCGGACGCTCAGGGACAAGCTGGGACACGTACCGAACGCCAGACCGTTCGGAAAAGGCATACGGTTTTCCCCCGCCTCCGTGGAGGAATACCGTGTGTACCAGAAGTACCTCTCCGAGTTAGAGAAAACCGAGAACCTATCCTGGTTCTCGTACGCTCTCCCGGAAGAGAAAAGTTTCAAGATTGCCATCCGAGGACTCCCGGTGACGACGAGCCCTGAAGAACTACATGAAGCCCTCTCCGAACTGGGGTACCAGCCGGAGTACGTGCGCCCTATCCAGGCGCGCCAAGGAAGACCCGGGTGCATCTTCCTGGCTATATTGAAGAACCCAAAGGACCTGACCCCCCGGCTGTACAGCATTAATGAACTGATGTGCATGCCGGGGATTAAAATAGAAGCTTGGCGAGGAAAGCGGGGGCTTGCCCAGTGCCATCGCTGCCAAGCCTTCCGCCACTCAAGTCACGGGTGTCATAGGCGACAAGCGTGCGTCCGCTGCGGCGGACCCCACTTCGCCCAGGACTGCCCACGCCCGCTAGAAGAGCCAGCGACGTGCGTGAATTGCGGTGGGGCGCACCCCGCAAATTACGTTCTCTGCCCTCAATACCGCCGGGAATTGAGGAACAAGAAGGCAGGCATCGTGCCCCTCACCAGAGCACCGAAGTCACAACCAACGGCCGCGGGACCATCGCTGGCCATTGAGGTCCCGGCGGAGGCGACCGCGCAGACCCTCATGGCCCCGGCGAATCCCCCAACCGAGCGAGGGAAAACCGCCACGAGCAAGCGGGCTAAAAAGAAAAGAAAGCCCAAAACGAAAACCACCGACAACGTGGCCCCTACCCCGACGGAGCCACTCAACCCCAGCAAGCCCACCACCCAGCCGCAACCTACGCAAACCAAGGGAGCAGGCAGGAGCGACAATGTCCCATTAGACGTCGCCATAGAAGCATTTACGGGCATCCTAACGGCTCTGAGGGAGGGCCAGGACGCCGTGAGAGCAGTCATGGACGGGATGAGCAAAGTAATGGCCCGTATTCGTTAATATACGGGCTAAATGCTTTGATAGAAGGCCGACTACCCCGGAAAACCCTCCTTTACCCCCTAATCCGATCCCTGAGCGCTGTCGCGGCTGCTGAACGCCTCAGCTGGGCCTCCCCCGAGTAATCGGGGGTCTCACCTGGCTGGGCGATCGCCCGGACAGCACAAGCTCATCCCATTCCCCTATACCCCACCCCCTTTGTTGCATTTACAACAAAGGGGTATCCTTTTAGTCGGCCGACGGCCGCCCCCCATGACTCGTCTATGTTTATAGGCGACGGGGACTCTCACGGCAAGAGGGCACAGCCCTGAGACCGTTTCCCCGCTCGTGACAAACGAGCGAGAAGATAGTATGATTGATTGTCGTAGCGTTTCAAAACTTCGTAAGGCCCATCGTACGGCGGAGTTAGTGGAGCTCGAACTGTATCGTTGCGCACGAATACATGCGTGCACGTCGCTAGATCTTTATATACAAATGGTTTGTTCAGTGACGTGTGCGTGCGCGGCGTCGGTTGTAGCTTCGCCATGGTCTCGACGAGGCGGCGTACGTACTCGGCGTCATCAATCTTCGACTGTGTAGGTACGAAGAAATCCGAAGGTATGCGCAGAGTAGTACCGTAGGTCATAATCGCTGGACTAAAGTTGCTGTCGCTGCGTAACGCCGTGCGTAAACCGAGTAGCACGGTGGGTAACTCGTCCGTCCATTGTATCGTAGCTTCGCGCGCCATCAGTGCAGCTTTCAGGGTTCGGTGCCATCGCTCAATTTGACCATTCGATTGCGGGTGGTATGCAGTAGTTCGAATTCTTGTAATTCCGAATCTTTTCATAAGAGATTTGAATAGCTCGGATTCAAACTGACGCCCTTGATCCGTTGATATCCGTAGCGGGCAACCGAAACGTGCGATCCATTGTTCATATAAGGCTTTAGCGACGTTTTCAGCTGTTATATCTTGTATCGGTACTGCTTCGGGCCACTTCGTACAGCGATCGATCATAGTCACTAGATATCGACAATCATTCGACGGTCTTAGCGGTCCGACTATGTCGATGTGTAGGTATGTGTTCGAAGCGCTGTGACGGCGGGAACTCGCCTAAGGGCGTGACGACGTGCCGATGTATTTTCGCTCGTTGACAATTAATACACGCCTTTGTCCATGTACCGATGTCGGTGTTCATGTTCGGCCAAAAGTATTTCGAACTTATTTGTTTTCTTGAAGTCCGCACGCTCGGGTGGCATAGATCGTGTTGCGCTTTGAATGCTGCGTAGCGATAAATGCTTGGTAGGTACGGTCGTGGCGTCGCGGTAGACAGCTCGCACGTGATTGGCTGCTGTATCCCAGGCATCGCGACGTCGGCGAATTTCAAGTTAGGTTGTCTTCGCAATGATTTTAATTCTTCGTCGTTATGTTGATCGATGGCTAATTGATTGAAATCGATGATCGTCGGGCATTGAATGTCTTCTATGCGTGAGAGAGCGTCGGCGACCGTGTTTTCTTCTCCTTGTATGTATTTGATGTTTGAGCAAAATTGACTAATGAAGTGTAGTTGTCGTTCTCTTCTCGGAGTGTCGGTACTATTTGCTTGGCGATGTAATGCGTAGGCAAGCGGCTTGTGATCGGTGTACACAGTCACTTCGCATCCCTCGATGAGTCGTCGGAAGTGTTTTACAGCTGTATAGATCGCTAGTAATTCGCGATCGTATACACTGTAGCGGCGTTGTGTAGCACTCATTGCTTTTGAGAAGTATGCGAGCGGTTTCCATTCGTTGTTTACTTTCTGTTGTAGTATGGTGCCGAGACTGTGATCTGAAGCGTCGCTCATGATGCTGAGTTGTGTACCGGGTAGCGGATGAGTTAAAATTGTAGCTTTTAAAATGCTTTGACGGCAATTTTCAAAGGCTACGTCGGCTTCCGGTGTCCACTCGATCGGAGTTTTGTCGTTTTTCTTACGGTTGTGCAAATATTTGTTGAGTTCGTGTTGAAGTTCGGCTTGATGTGGTAGGCAGTCTCGGTAGAAATTCAACATGCCTAGGAAGCGACGTAACTCGACGACAGTTTTCGGTTTCGGATAATTTGAAATGGCTTCAATGCGATCTTCAGTAGGTTTTATTCCGTCCGCCGAGACTTCGTAGCCGAGAAAATTAATCTTGTTTTTTCCGAATTCGCATTTTTCGATTTTTAGTGTGACGCCAAATTTTTCTAATCTTTGTAATACTTGATGTAATAATTCAATGTGTTTTTCTTCGTTTTCGGAATATAATAAGATGTCATCGACGAACCAGAAGCAGTTTTCGACGCCTCGGAGTACTTCGTGCATAAATCGCTGGAATGTCTGACTCGCGTTACGTAGTCCAAAGGTCATGCAGTTGAATTCAAACAGACCGAATGGAGTTATAATCGCGGTTTTCTGCGCGTCTTCCTCGGCGATTGGTATCCAGTAGTAGGCCATTTTTAAGTCGATCTTCGAGAATATTGTCTTGTTATGAAGTTGATATGTGAAGTCTTGTATGCGAGGTATCGGATAGCGGTCGGGTAGTGTGACCGCGTTTAATCGTCTGTAGTCACCGCAAACTCGTAAGCCGCCGTCCTTCTTCTTCACAACGTGTAGCGGGCTCGCCCAGGGGCTGTTTGACGGTTTGCAGATGCCCATTTCCAGCATGTTCTCGAATTCAGTCTTTGCAGCTTTGTACTTGTCCGGTGGAAGCGGACGCGGACGGGCGTAGAGTGGCGGGCCAGTTGTCTCGATCTGGAGGACTCAGTTATTTTTTGGAGGTTGTTTGAGTGACATGGGTCGTAGAACATCTGGATATTGCTTTAGTACGTGGTAATAGGCTTGGTTTGTGCCGATTACGTGTACCGTTTCTGTTTCTTTTTCAGCAACTGTGGAAATTTCAATAGCATCGACGGCAAGTTCGGTGACTTTATCTATCAGTTTCTTCTTGTGCAGGTCTACTAGTAGTTTGAAGTATCGTAGAAAGTCAGCTCCCAAGATCGATGTTTTGACGTCGGCAATGATGAATGTCCATAGAAAGTTTCGCCGTAAACCAAAATCCAATCTTAACGTTTTTTCGCCATACGTCTTGATAGGTGTGTTGTTTGCGGCAAATAATCTGCAGGCGTTTTCGATTTTTATGTTGCTTTTATAGTTTGATGCTGATAATACGCATATATCTGCGCCGGTATCCACGAGGAAACGTTCTCGAGTGTTGCGATCGTAGATACATAGGCGGTTACTATGCGGTATAGGGACATCGAGGTCCGCCGTAGTCGATGTCGGAGCTAGTTTAAAGCCTTGTTTCTACGGCAACACGGCGACTCGCAACGCTTCGCTTTATCGCCAAATCGGTAATGATATTTACATTCCCACGTGGCATCGCCGGGCTTCACAGATGATTTGTTTCTAGGTGTATTTGAACTTGATCGTGGTCTTGACTGAGAGCGATAGCGACGGTATTGACGATGTGTGGAGCGGCCGCGTATTTCATTTATTTCTAGCGACAATTTTTCTAGCTGCTTCGATAATATTGCTATTTGTGTTGATACGGCGTCCGTTGTTGTTGTTGTTGCGGTCGATACCGCGGCGATCGTCGCGGGCTCGGAGTATTCCGCCATCTTGTCGGCCATGGCGGCGAGTGTGTCGAGCGATGACTCAGTATTTACTGATAGAACCACGCGTATCTGAGTAGGTAAATGATTAAGCCACTCGATACGGAGTCCTTCGTTCGTAATCATACCGGCGCTTAGTTCTCGCATCTGGCGAAGCAATTGAGAGGGTTTCTGGTCTCCCAGCTGTAGACCGCTGACTAGCTTCTGAAAATTCTTTACGTCGGATTTTTCATATACGGCGAGTAGGCGGTTCTTCAATGTGACGTATTTATCAGTAGCCGGCGTGTCGTATAGGATGTCAGTGACGTGTTGCAGGTCCGTGGCTTGCAGCTGTTGTAGGACGTAACGAAACTTCTGGTCATCGGACGTCTTCAAGGGGTCTACGACGGCTTCAAATTGTATAAACCAGGCTCGTGGAAGGTCCCTCCAGAATGGTAGTATCCGTGACTGTACGGAGATGGCTGCCAGGTCTACATCGGCCTGAGGTTTGGGATCTTGAGCAGCAGTATCTTGATCCATTTTCTCAGCGTCGGTAGGTCACCACTGTAGGGGATTACTACTTCCCTAACTATCTCGGAGGTTTCTTGAGTATAGTAATACACTTGTTGATGCTTCAGGTGGAATGATTTATTTTAAAAATTACATTGGTATATATACAAAAATTACAATTATGAATAACCAATAAACAATATTTACAAAAATTAGTCTCCAATAAAAACTTTCACATTATAACCAATGAAATTGGATTATAATGTGAGTTATAATTTAATTACTGATTTACCAATCAGAAGGGCTACATTAAAAATAAAAATCTTTAGTAAAATTATGTACAAATCAAAACATTGGCTTTTCTACCAATAGCAAGTGAGTATTTAAGAACAATGATTATTTCCTAAGAATTATACAAGAGGTGAGGGGCGCCCCGTCGCCGCGGGGGGTGCCATATAAATATGCGCCTGTCTGCGCCCATACAAAACTCGGCGTATGTGCTCCTGCGCTTTAGTAACCGCGCGCCTTCGGCTCGCGACGGTCATATGCTTCATGTTATGTATGGACGCTGCGTGTGGTAGGTAATGTAGGTCCCACAATGGCAAAATGTTTTGCATCTACAATATTAAGGATAGATAGTTTATTTAAAAAGTAAATTAGAATACACGACGCCAACAGATAATTTATTTAAAAACTAAATTAGAATGTCAGAGAGTGAAGTGAAATATATGAAGCTACAACCAAAACTTTTGAAATTGCTATATATTCCTCCACAAATCACTTTACTTAGGTAGATCTACCCCTGTTGCCGTATAATTATTGTCATAAAAATTGCCCTTGTAAGCACACCTTGAGAAATTATTAACTGATTTCTAATAAGGCTTTGTGACGTCACATTCGAGTCAACATAAAAATACCTTGACTAATATCTCGATTGGTCATTAATTGATGGATTTGAAAATTTTTATCAGATATTTTTTAGTATTGACCCAGATTTTGATCCGATGACGTTAAATATAACAAAAACAAATAAAACATATGACCATAGCACAGTTTGTCATAACTTTTTTTTTTTATCTCTAATTTTACCTATTCATAAATTTGAATTGAAATATTACATACACCTACTTATATAATACAATACATTATTATCTTTTTACAATCTATAACTAACAGCACACTTTTTTCACTTTAGCAGGGAAGTAGAGAGACAACCTAGTCTTAAAATTGTTCATTTGCCATGTGCCACCAAAAAGCAGACATTTTTTGTAGAGTCACAAACGTAAACAAGAAACTTCTCTCCCACAAGAATGTCAATATCTAACAAGAAAGTAAAATAAAGTACAATCATTCCCGAGAAGGGGATGAAACCTACAAGATTTACAGTAAGCGGCTGTCCCACTGGCCAAAAATCACCTTAATAAACATAGGTAGTTTATACATACATCAAATCATATATTAGTTACTCTTAATAAAAACATTATACTAGATATAGAAGAAGAACAAATTCCTATTTAAGACATAAAATTTATATCTTAATTAGAAGTTTGTACTTCTTTTTTGTTTGAATTAATGATGAGTTACTCTTCTTAATGGGATGATAAATATCATTGTGAATCTTAGTGCTTACAAGACAACTCTTTAAAAACATGTATCTAGAATGTACATCTTTATAAACTAAAAAGTGTAACAGCCACATAAATGTAGAATCACAAGTAAATTCTTCAATAGACTTTAAGCAAAATAAATCATGTTTACTTAAAAACCCATTTTTAATCACCAATCCCTTGTTAAGACTGTCATCAGAAAAGGAATCTTGACTATCATCTGTTGTGTCCAATGGCACATTGCTTTTTAAGTTGTATGATTCTTGGTTATTTATCCACTTAAATATTATCTTATCAAAACGATTATCATTCTTGTATACAGGAAGGTTTGGAACTTCATTGCATTCATCTGAAATAAAAATTAATTAAAGATATTCAAATATCCTATATATTTACATTATTATATTACAGATCATGACTAATGTTTTAGACTAATATATTACCTATAGCATTATAAGTAATATGTAAAGCTAAAAATATATACTTTATATATTTTTCGTACCTACCAGGGAATTCGTCGTCGCTGTCTAAATAATCTTCATATTTCTTGGTATTTTGCTTTATTTTTTTATCATTTGGCTTAGTTTCCATTGTAGTGTCTTCAGATTAAATTGTAAAATAATAAAAATACTATCTGCTTGAGACAAGTATTGAATTAAAGTCGAAGAGTTTACTAACGATTATTAATTACATGATATTTCATCATAATTCTTAAGTATTTCGTATAACGTATTTATATATGAACGTTTGATTATACTTAACACAACAGGATGATTTGACAGATACTTTTACTGATAGTAAACAAATGTCTATGCTATGGTTTTTCCCGGTATTTTTTATAAATTAACATACGGCCATGCATCCTATTTTATAAGCCAGTAATGATTCCTTTATTTACAGAATTTTACCAGATTTTTTCTTAAAAAAAATCTCTTATTTATTGAAATCTAATAGATAAAATATTATGTGAAAATGTTATAGCATTTTCACATAATATTGGTTTCGTGGTCGTTTTGTGTAAAGTCAGAAATATTTCCATAATTATGTTCATACATCTCATATTTTTTTTTAATTTTATAATTATATGCGCCACGTTAATCGTCACATTTCACAGTACTTCCAATAAAAGAGTTTACAAGTTTTATTTCTGAATAAAACTTGTAAATATATTAGTACCTCTCGGTTTCTAATTTCTGACTTTTTTTTCTATAAGTCATCAATCAAAACAATGATTATGTGTTATTTAAGGTGTAACATAATTTCATTTTTTTTTAAATTGATGGTATTGCTTTTTTTCTTTTTTTACCCGCGACGGAACGGCGACTGTATATGTGTTTGGGGTGAGAGGTTGTTTGTTTGTTTGTTTGTTTGTTTGTTTGTGTGTTTGTGCAAATTACTATGTCAATTATTTCCAAAACTATAAGTCCGATTTTGATACGGTTTTCTATGATAGGTTAAGGTTCAATTGGCGTATGTTCTTATGTATGTCTTATTGCCTTAACTCACCAGGGGGCGCTGCAGTAAGCATTTTACGTGAAAACGAATGTTTTCAATTATCTCAAAAAATAATAGTTTGATTTCAATAGATTTTCAGTGGTAGATTCAGGTTTAATTGGTGGATGTTCTTGGATATGTTTTATCGTGTCAAACCACCAGGGGGCGCTGCAGTAAGCATTTGTTTGTACTTTTTTTGTATTTATTTGTCTAAAACCGAAACTACTGCTCCGATTAAAAAGAGTTTTCATAAAAAGATTTATCTTTGCTTGGTGCATATTTTAAGATTTTTCTTTTTTTGTTACGGGGAAAACTCACCAGAGGGCGCTGCACTAAACATTTGTTTATGCAGAGCAAAAACTACTAGTCCAATTTAGATGAAACTTTCAAGGATGGGTTCAGGCTTAATTGGCGCGTCTTTCCATATATGTGTTATGGTGACCACTCATCAGGGGGCGCTGTAATAAGCATTTGTTTGAGTTTTTTTGTGTAAAACCAAATTTTTTTTTATATTTATTTGTCTAAAACCGAAATTACTTATCCGATTGGCTAGAGTTTTCAAAACTAGATTAAGCTTTACTTCGTACATATTTTAAAATTTTTGTTTTTACGTTACGGTGAAAATTCACCAGGGGGCGCTGCAGTAAACATTTGTTTATGTAGAGTAAAAACTACTAGTCCGATTTAGATGAAACTTTCAACGATAGGTTCAGGTTTAATTGGTGCATCTTTTCATATATGTGTTACGGTGATGACTCACCAGGGGGCGCTGCAGTAAGTACATTTGTTTGTGCAAAACTAAAACTACGAGTCCGATTTGAATGCAGTTTTCAATGATAGATTCAAGTTTACTTAGTGCATATTTTCATATATGTGTCATGTATGTTTACTTAGTGCATATTTTCAAGTATGTGTCAACTCTCTAGGGGGCGCTGCAGTAAGTAGCTGCTTTTATTTTTTGTGTATAACAAAAACGACTAGTACGATTGGAAAGAGTTTTCAGTATTAGATTCCGCTTTGTTTAGTACATGTTTTTAAATTTATATTACGGTGACAAGTCACCAGGGGGCGCTGCAGTAAAATATTGTTTGTGCAAAGCTAAAATGACATATTCGATTTGGATGCAGTTTCAGTGATAAGCTCAAGTTTAATTAGTGTATGTTCTTGGATATGCTTGATCGTGTTAACTCACCAGGGGGCGCTGCAGTAAACATTTGTTTGTAATATTTAATGTAAAACCACAACTACTAGTCCGATTGGACAGAGTTTTCAGTATTAGATTTACCTTTACTTGGTGTATGTTTTTAGTTTTTTTTTTACGTTAAGAACTCACCAGGGGGCGCTTCATTAAACATTTGATGGTGCAAAGTTAAAACTACGAGTCTGAATTTGATGCAGTTTTCAACGATCAGGATAGGCTCAGGCTCAATTAGCGCGTGTTCTCGTATATGTGTCGTGGTGACACCTCACCCGGGGGGCGCTGTAGTAAGCATTTGCTTGTATTTTTGTGTGAAACCTATTTAGATGCGGTTTTCTGTGATAGGTTCAGGTTTAATTGTTGCGTGTTTTTATATGCCATATCACAAACTACCACGGGGCGCTCCAGTATAAATTAATTTGTTCCAAATCAAAACTACTAGTGGGTTTTGTGATTTTCACTGATTTGGTTAAACTTAAGTTTCCTAAAAATGTTGCGGTGACAATCTGCCAGGCGCTGCAATAGGCATTTGATAACCAGAAAGCATTGGGCTTATAATTTTTTTTGGATTTGCATGAAGATTAATATAAAGTATTTCGAAATTATGTAATAATATATAATGTGTATCTATACACTTTAAAAAGTTTAAAATAAAAAACAAAATTAAAAATTTTGAAAATACCCACGACGGTTTAATTGTAATTGAAAAAGGATAAAATAACTATAAATCCCCCGCCTAAAAGAATATATGTAACGTGATGATGGGGACAACTTCGTCGGGGGCTGCCAGTTGCAACCTCTATTTTAAATATAGTAGCTAACAGTATAGATTTCGTTCTTAAAGTTTTTAAAAGGAATACCAGTTATCAAAACTGTAAATTCATATTAATATTTTAATTTTTTCCTAAACCTGTTTTAACAGCATGAAAACCTAGGAGAAGTTAGCAAACTTAAAGTAATGGCAGCTCCGACGAAGTCGTCCCCATCATCACGTTACATATATTCTTTTAGGCGGGGGATTTCTAGTTATTTTATCCTTTTTCAATTACATTTAAACCGTCGTGGGTATTTTCAAAATTTTTAATTTTGTTTTTTTTACTTTGACGCTTTAACCCTTACACGGCCTTCAGAGAACGGAGCGTCAAACGTTACGGTCCCTGCATACTTCTTACGCCTCCTTCATGACAATGGATCATGAAGTTCTTTATACACGTTTTCAAGGGAGTTGTCATGCTTTTACGTGACTTTCTTTTAGTGTCATCGACATTGTGTTTTCGAAGGTCAACTGAGTTCTCCCTCTACCGTTTTTATAACTCACATGTGCTTCATATATTTTTCTTTCCATTTTTTCACTACTCATCCTCCTATCTCGACCGGTCCCAACCACCTGAGCACGCTCTTCTTCACCTATACTATAACATAGGGTCAAGTTGGGAACAGTGGGTCAGTCGGGGACACTGACTCATACTTATTTTTCCGATACTAAGCAGTAATTTATATCTGTTTAATTCACGTATCGGAAGCATGAGACCTGAACACATCCAAACCCGTGATACACCATCTCTGAGGCCGTTTTGGCGTAGTATAAGCGTTCATTTTGTCCTATAATTTAAGAAGAATAAATATACTGTCATTGTTGACATCTTCATTATAAAATTATCTAGCAAATTTCTTAGTTGAATAAAGCCAATATTATTGGTCTTTGTCTTTTAATATATCACATTTTAAAGCAAATTAGTCGAGTTTTTACTGTTAATATTTAGATTGATTGATTGTTAATATTTTAATAGAAAGTGATGTTAATGCGTAATGCAGTGGCATAGATTACCTTTCGGAAAACTAGATTAGACTTGTACGCTATTAAATTCAAAATGACAATAACGTGCACATTGGGTCAAATGTAAAAGGTACACAGTAGCTAAATAGTCACTATGTACTTTGTTCAAAAATGACGATTAAATTTTATAAGAAACTTCTCTCTCTATTAAGAAATAACAGTTAGGTACCCAATTCATGTATGATTAATTTATGTAAGTTTTCATAGTAATACGACGTTTGCATTTCCATCCACCTCCATCATTGGATGACACAAATTTTCGAAATGTTATGAAATAGTTAGGCGAAACATTATGAAATGCATTTTGGGCGGTAAATTGGAAGTAGCTCAGAAGAAGAAGGAATTACATTAATTAGAAATGGATTGTCCTAACGTCAAGCATCAAAAATGTAAAAATCCTATTAGTTTTGGAAATGAATGAAAGAGATTATTGTGATATAAAATAATTACATATAACCTACTTCATAGTTTTTAATGAATTTTATACCGCCGGGCCACTGTGTATTGTTAGTCACTGTGTACTACGAGGTCGAGTCACTGTACACCCGTACAGATACACAGTTTTTTTTAACACCATAAATACTTTAATATTGTTTTCATTGAAAAATCATATGAAACCAAAGTTTGTTGTGTACAAATTTCAGCTCGGTACTTTGACTTTTTCTTCATAATTTGGACACCTGAGAACCGAGCCACTTGTTCCAACCTGTTCCTGAGTAGGAATATATATCTAGTTATATCTCATCTGTCATATCTCATTGCGGAAGCATCTAATCTGACTACAGTAACCTAGGGAGAGTTCGCATTTTACAGCGTTCATCATTCTTTCATTCTTCTTTGCAATAGCCACGTATCACTGCCGTATAACAGCGTCGGTACCAGCACCACATTGAGGACAGCTATACGTGCGACTATGTTCTCGTTTCGCCGTCGCATCAATGCAGAGAGAGCACTGTTAACCCTGTTACTGGCAGCAATACGCCTTTCTACGTCCATATAATATCTTCCAACTCTGCTAAACATACTTCCCAAATATACCACTTCATTCTCTTGTTCTAATATCTTTCTATTTACCTTGCATTCAGTTCTTTCTTCGTCTCTTTCAAGCACCAGAATCTTAGTTCTGCTCGCGCTCGCTTAGGTCATTATTCTCTCACCTGGTCAGAACGGTGACCTATGCTTGTAACTAGCACTCTGAAGATGCAACAAGTACGACATCATCAGATCGAGCGTTTAACCTTCAAGTCACCCACTTTCACTCACATATCGCTTTGTTTCACTCCTTAGTTTTGTAATCGTGCTTTGAAACTGACTTTATATACATTTATTAGTACACTCTAGTACAACAGCTGTATAATAAAACATGTTTCATGTAGTTCTGAAGAAGAGGAAAAGGAAGAAAGTAAGAGATAGATAAACATCAACAAGCATTATTTTACAGACAGTTATAGGCGCATTTGATAAAATATTATCTAAACCTGTGTTAAAACTAGTTCCTCAATCTTAATTTTAGAGTTTTGACTCATATTACACGAAAACTATCAATGTTTTCTAGACAACATTTTATCATGTCATAGTATCAATTATAAGCAAATGTAGCTCACAGAAACCTCTGGAATTAATAGTACATTTTCAGTCATATCACTTTGGTCCGTGAGTTTTACAGATTGAAAAGGAAAGTACACATTTTTTTATGTAAATCGTGGATTCCATCAAATCCAACACGACGCTTTATTCCGGGTCATACAAGTTAATATTGAATATAATAATACATTTTTACAAATATTGTTTATAAATTATCTTTAAATGTTTTATATGTCACTTTAAACGATATAATAAGACTTTATAGGAATAAAAATAAACACAATTCAACAAAGTCTCTTATATTAAGCTATCTAAATAGTTTGTTATTATATTTAACAACTTCTAGCTCCTGATTTTCATTTAATTTTAATGTTTTTAATCGTTTATTACTAATTGATTTATTTTTTTGTAGTCCATAATTTATGACATCTTCTATTGGTATCGTACGATAGCCAGGGTGTTTTCTAACTAATTGAAAACATGTTCGATATAAAAAAAGATGAGTAAAACCATCTGGATACTCTGTTAATATTTCTTTCCATCTGATGTCTCCCCATACTTTGTAGGGATATAATCTTAATCTGTAAAAGTAATAAATTATAATATGAAATATTTAAAAGACGACAGATTATTATTGTATGTAACACTTTTATTTATAAAATACTTTTACCTTTTTAAAAGATTTTTTCTGAGCTTGCGTATCTTTACATCATATTTTACGAATAATTGTACATGTAGATATCTATACCAAAATAATTGCAAGCAAATATAATTTTGTTGAAATTCTTCTTCTAATTTTAACCATACTGGTTTTTCAAATCTTTTGTTTTTCAAATTTTCTAATGGTTCATTTGAATACTTTATTAGCGAATTTATAAATTTTGTTGCTAGTGGGAGTGTCCATGAAATTTTCTTTCTTTCTCGCGTTCCTGAAACATAATTATTGTTATTCTATGTATTTTATAATGTTAATTCAAAAATATAAATTCGTATTTTATATTACCATGAACTTTCTGCATAAGCCTTTTGTAAAGACCTCTTGGTTCTCGACCAAGAATAGCCGATAAATCTGGAACACAATTTTGGGCACAATGATGAAGGCAGATATCCATTATATTTTCTTCATATTTTAAATAAGCTCCTTTTACTGGACTACCATAACGAACAAGTACATGTTTATAAACATGATACAAGGTTCTTTGTAAGCCTTGTGCTAAAAAAGAAATTACAAATCTTCGAACACGTTCTTCTGCACTATTCGGTTTTCTACTTTTACCCTTATTTCTCCATCTTGCCAAGCATTCTGGTTTGTTTGGTACATCAAAAATCTAAATGACGAAAAGCTTCTTTCAATTTAAGTTAAAATTATATTACAACATTTAAAATATAAAACTTATATTAGAATTGTGAAAGATTATCTGTTGCTCGCCTCATGGCTAAACCATCAGCCCCATTTAGAATTCGGAATAAAAGCGGTATCCAGAAAACGCATGGCAAGTATTGGTTATATTTTTTTAGAAATCAACCTCTAAAAGGTAGAAAAGCTTGTACAAAAAATCTAAAATGCTTGACCGATTTCAATGAATTTTCTCAGGAAGATAGTTTATGATGGAAGGTTAAACACAGCCTGTTTATTAAAAACAAACATCTAGGAGTCTGAAACCGTGATGAAAATATGTATGAAAAATATAACTTAAACTAAATCCAGCTGTACAAAATATAAAACTGGTAAAGTAGTGTAGTTTACATGGGCAAAGCTGTGAGAAAGTCTGTAGTTATAAGTGGAAACTTACTGAACAAACGAGACAATTAGAGTAATTATAGTTGATGATGACAGATACAAAACTTCTAGGTAGAATTAATACTAAAAAGTAGAATAACTACTTTTTTAAATAACTTAAAATACAATATTATGTATTTAAATACACTTTGTATAAAAATTTATTATGTGAATGTGAATGTGAATAACATTTTAAAAATGTTAAAATATATAATACCTTTACAAACTTCTTCCAGTTTTTGTGTATTTTATTACTTTCTTCTAAACATATTGTGTCACTTCTGTAAGTGTTCTGTTCATCATGTGTTCCCAATTGTTTCAGTGGTCTAGTGAGACAATTAGAGTGTTGATACCATGGTTGTTCCCAAGTTACAGTCATTTCTGGAATTTTTTCTAAAAGAGCCTGCAAGTCAATAATATATCAGTAAAGTAGTATCAAATTTTGTCCTAAAATTTCTATTGAAGGGATTCAACAATAAAAATAATGGGCAGAAAATAAATTGAAATTGGAGGTCTCATTAAAGTTCTTTCTATCTATCCAATTTATTAGGGGTTCAAAATTATTAGATGTGTTTTTCATTTTTAATTTATATAAGTGGTTAAATTTTGTTAAAATAGTGGATTATTTCACTAACAACAATTCCTATTATATTACTAAAACAATCAGAAAAAAAAACAAATCCAAATACTTTTTTTGTCTTTATTTCTTATGCATAGAAATTTAAGCAATATTTTAAACATCCAGAGATAGAGGTATAGAAAATCGGTAAGGAAATAACAATAAAAATTAGTTATGGCATGATTTAGTTATGAGCTAATGCAAAATTCACTCTCAAAAAAATATTCATGTATAACATACCTGAAGAAATTCTTCATCTTCAGCCTGAATTGTTTCTAGACATGTTAATATGTTATCTAATAATGAGGGATCATTAATATCTTCAATAACAGTAAACTGATCTTTGAGCTTGTTTATATATGGTGGAAGCTCAGTGGTTGATGACATTTTTCTTGGCAATAAAATATCTGTAAAGTAACAATTTCTAACTTACTATAATATTAGCAGTACCTAATATTTAATAATGTATTTCCTTAAAAAAATGTTTAAAAGGGGTCGTATTTGGAATGTACTGTTGATAATGTAAAAGATAAAAATTAATAGCAAAATTAAAAACACACAACAAATACATCTTCATTTTGACCAATATTTGTAGTTGTTAAAAAAAATAAGATTTTAATGTGCAAGTCCTAGGCGGAGTGCACTAGACGACTTTTTAATTTAAGGTGTATATATTAAATTAAGGTGTAGTAATCACTTATTGGGTAATAAAACATGAAAAGTAATCAATAAAAATGTTGGAATGAGAGTAGAAATTTTACCTTTACTAACGCAAGAATTATATATATATTTCTTTATATCACTTCCATCATTTGTACGGAGTTAAGTAGAACCTCAGGTCTATAAATCACTTAATTTTAAAATTAATAACAATAACAGAGCCACATGGTATTTGACATTGGCATTTCGATAGAGTAGGGATGAAAAATCGATTTCGATTCCACACAAATTGATTCTAAATTCAATAAGTTCGATTAATTAGACTCGATTTTTAGTTATAAGAATCAGCCAAGAATCGATTCTTAAGACCATAAATCGATTCTTTACAATTTATCAGATATACCTATAAAGAAAGTCTCTTTAAAAAATCACCACTTTAGGAAACTCTTGACGTTGTACGGCAACTCCCTTTTTAGACATCTATTCCATATTTTATACTTCTCATGACAATTGTTTACTTGGAATCGATTTCATTCACAACAATCGAACTTTGAGATAGATTATTCCTTTCAGAGAATCGAAATTTATGCAATACGAAATGGAACCGAGAATCAAATCTCACTCGTGTTAGACAGATATCAGGATTAAAGTAAAAGGTGACTTTTAGTTAACACAATTTATTGTTTCAGTTTATACACCCTTACCTCTATACTCACTTGTACAGTTTTGTACTTACGCAACTTTTGCACTCTTAACAAATTTACACTTATTTATTAATACACACACAACTTCTCTATTAAAACACGTAAATTTATACACTTAAACACTTTTTAGTTTAATAACACGATTACCAACTATTACACTTTACACGTTTAACACGATGCCTTCGTCAGGCAGCAAGACGGCGTACTAACTTTTGAGAGCAAAAAGTACCCTTTATATAGTAAATCTGTCACTCTTTTAAAACAATTATGTGGGTATTATTATTTTATTTATTAGTTAATTACTCTCATATTAACAGTAACCTAACAGTTCGGCCGTCCTGCGCCGAAACACGACCCCGTGTTTCCAAAAAAAAAAAAAAAAAAAAAAAAACAAAAAAAAAAAAAGAAAAAGTAATAGAAAAGATATACAAGATAACGCTTACAATAATATAAACTTTTATAAACAAAACATTCTAGGGGCCATCTGCCCATCTTTTAAACTGGGGCAATCTGCCCATACTTAGGCAATCTGCCCATACTTAGGCAATCTGCCCATACTTAGGCAATCTGCCCATACTTAGGCAATCTGCCCATACTTAGGCAATCTGCCCATACTTAGGCAATCTGCCCATACTTAGGCAATCTGCCCATACTTAGGCAATCTGCTCATACTTAGGCAATCTGCCCATACTTAGGCAATCTGCCCATACTTAGGCAATCTGCCCATACTTAGGCAATCTGCCCATACTTAGGCAATCTGCCCAACCAAACTGGGGCAATCTGCCCAAACTGAGGCAATCTGCCCATCCCAAAATAGATTCTACATAAAGTATTACACTATGTATGGATAATTCATTTATTAATACAACAATTTATATATACTATGCATATTATCTATGTGACAAATATCGACTGAATCATTATCAATGTAACAATTTTATGATACTACTAAGCATTTTCCATGCAAAATTAAATTAGTTATTACGTTGTCTGGAAATTCAGAATGTATAGATTCTTGTTCACTGTACCTATAAGATTGACTAGAGGATACACTGCACGCTTTAGTATAGCCAGTATCTGTCATGACCGAAAACGTTACTTATTTTATAAGGGCCTTGAAACTTAGGTAAAACCTTTCGGCTTTGACCCGTTAACTGTTAATAATGAAAAACCCTAACAAGATCTCCTATTTTGTATTCACGCGGAGGTTTTCTACGTTTACCGTATTGCCGTTTTAGTGCCGTGTGATTTTTACTTACGCGACTACAACTTTATCACAAATCGAATCCCTATTTTCAGTTTTGTTCTCTAAATTTCCATTTACCGAGTTATGTATATGACTATTAGATATGCTAACTATTTTGAATCCAGATAGTATCTCAGCCGGCGTAAATCTGATTCCTTAATTTAAAGTATTGTAAAAAAAACCATTGAATTTTTGATACCATTGATTTTCGGGACATTTGTTATTTAATTAATATTGGAGCACTCTGGAGTGACAGAGTCAGTATGTTTACTTGAACGGATCGCGCCAGAGGCGAACTCGCCTCAAAATTATAGTAGTAGTATATATCTTAATGAATAAAGTCTAAAGTAGTAAAATACCTAAGTAATTAAGTCTGAGTTGCAAAATATCTTAATAAATAAAGCAATAATAAATAAGTAGAAAAATATTTAAAAACTGATAAATAATCTTATTGATCTTCTAAATAACATGATAAACAATCTAATTGATCTTCACCATATAAATAACAATTATTCATGTATTCGTATATAATGTTTGACTCGCGTACAATTTCCGCATTCATCATTTAATTGAATATTTCTCTTACATCTATTTTTAATTAAACTATAATCGATACGGTCTATGTACAATATATATATATGAAATACTGTCAGGTAATATTATTGCTAATTCTCCAATTTTTGTACAACCTAACTCAATTAAAACCAAAACAACATATATATTTATTTATATACCTAATTGACTTTTTCTTTCATGAATTTCCCCACTAAGTATTACCACTAACAATCAAAACCGCTTAATCATTACTATTCGAATTCGTTGTTTTCCGTTACACTATGTTTTAATTTGGTTCCATGAATTTCAATATTGCATTCGTTAGCTATGTGTCCCATTAATAACTTAAGTTCACTATCTGTACGGCTACTATGTGTACGGCTGCTATGTGTACGGCTGCTATGTGTACGGCTGCTATGTGTACGGCTGCTATGTGTACGGCTGCTATGTGTACGGCTGCTATGTGTACGGCTACTATCTGTACGGCTACTACGTGTACGGCTACCACGTGTACGGCTACCACGTGTACGGCTACCACGTGTACGGCTACCACGTGTACGGCTACCACGTGTACGGCTACTACGTGTACGGCTACTACGTGTACGGCTACTGTCTGTACGGCTACTATGTGTACGGCTACTATCTGTACCGCTACTAAATGCATCACTACCGTCTGTATCACTACTATATATATCACTACTATATGTATCACTACTATATGTATCACTACTATATGTATCACTACTATATGTTCTGCTACTCTCTTTATCAATACTGTCTGTATCGATACTGTCTGCATCACTACTATATGTATCACTACTTTATATATCAATACTATACGTATCACTACTATACGTATCACTGCTATACGTATCAATACTATATGTATCACTACTATATGTATCACTACTATATGTATCACTACTATATGTTCTGCTACTCTCTTTATCAATACTGTCTGTATCGATACTGTCTGCATCACTACTATATGTATCACTACTTTATATATCAATACTATACGTATCACTACTATACGTATAGCAGTGATACGTATCAATACTATATGTATCACTACTGAATGTATGACTACTATAGCTATCACTACTTTATATATCACTACTATACGTATCACTACTATACGTATCAATACTATATGTATCACTATGAATGTACGACTACTATATGTATCACTACTATATGTATCACTACTATATGTAAGACTACTGTCTGTATAACTACTGTCTGTATCACTATTCTCTGTATCACTACTATATGTAACAATGCTATATGTACGACTACTGTCTGTATGACTACCGTCTGTATCACTATTCTCTGTATCACTACCATATTTATCAATACTGTCTGTATCACTACTATATGTATAACTACTATATGTATCACTACCATATGTATGACTACCGGCTGTATGACTACTGTTTGTATCACTACTCTCTTTATCAATACTGTCTGTATCGATACTGTCTGCATCACTACTATATGTATCACTACTTTATATATCACTACTATATAAACCACTACTATACGTATCAATACTATATGTATCACTATGAATGTACGACTACTATATGTATCACTACTATATGTAAGACTACTGTCTGTATAACTACTGTCTGTATCACTATTCTCTGTATCACTACTATATGTAACAATGCTATATGTACGACTACTGTCTGTATGACTACCGTCTGTATCACTATTCTCTGTATCACTACCATATTTATCAATACTGTCTGTATCGATACTGTCTGTATCACTACTATATGTATCACTACCATATGTATGACTAACGTCTGTATGACTACTGTCTGTAACTACTATATGTATCACTACTATATGTATGACTATTGTTTGTATCAATACCGTCTGTATGACTACTGTCTGTATCACTATTCTCTGTATCACTACCCTCTGTGACTACTGTCTGTATCACTACCCTCTGTGACTACTGTCTGTATCACTACTATATGTGTCACTACTATATGTATCACTACTATATGTTCTGCTACTCTCTTTATCAATACTGTCTGTATCGATACTGTCTGCATCACTACTATATGTATCACTACTTTATATATCAATACTATACGTATCACTACTATACGTATCACTGCTATACGTATCAATACTATATGTATCACTACTGAATGTATGACCACTATAGCTATCACTACTTTATATATCACTACTATACGTATCACTACTATACGTATCAATACTATATGTATCACTATGAATGTACGACTACTATATGTATCACTACTATATGTATCACTACTATATGTAAGACTACTGTCTGTATAACTACTGTCTGTATCACTATTCTCTGTATCACTACTATATGTAACAATGCTATATGTACGACTACTGTCTGTATGACTACCGTCTGTATCACTATTCTCTGTATCACTACCATATTTATCAATACTGTCTGTATCGATACTGTCTGTATCACTACTATATGTATAACTACTATATGTATCACTACCATATGTATGACTACCGGCTGTATGACTACTGTTTGTATCACTACTCTCTTTATCAATACTGTCTGTATCGATACTGTCTGCATCACTACTATATGTATCACTACTTTATATATCACTACTATATAAACCACTACTATACGTATCAATACTATATGTATCACTATGAATGTACGACTACTATATGTATCACTACTATATGTAAGACTACTGTCTGTATAACTACTGTCTGTATCACTATTCTCTGTATCACTACTATATGTAACAATGCTATATGTACGACTACTGTCTGTATGACTACCGTCTGTATCACTATTCTCTGTATCACTACCATATTTATCAATACTGTCTGTATCGATACTGTCTGTATCACTACTATATGTATCACTACCATATGTATGACTAACGTCTGTATGACTACTGTCTGTAACTACTATATGTATCACTACTATATGTATGACTATTGTTTGTATCAATACCGTCTGTATGACTACTGTCTGTATCACTATTCTCTGTATCACTACCCTCTGTGACTACTGTCTGTATCACTACTATATGTGTCACTACTATATGTATCACTACTATATGTATGACTACTGTCTGTATCACTACTATCTGTATGACTACTGTTTGTATCACTACTCTCTTTATCAATACCGTCTGTATCGATACTGTCTGTAGCACTACTATATGTATAACTACTACATGTGTCACTACTGTCTGTATCGATACTGTCTGTATCGATACTGTCTGTATCGATACTGTCTGTATAACTACTATATGTATAACTACTATACGTATCACTACTGTCTGTATGACTACTGTTTCTATCACAGTTCTCTTTACCAATACTATCTGTATCGATACTGTCTGTATCACTACTATATTTATCACTACTTTTTATATCACTACTTTTTATACCACTACTTTCTATATCACTACTTCCTATATCACTACTTTCTGTATTACTATTCACTTTGTCAATACTGTCTGTATCACTATTCTCTATATCACTGTTCATTTTATCAATACTGTCTGTATCGATACTGTCTGCATAGATACTGTCTGTATCAATACTGTCTGCATAGATACTGTCTGTATCAATACTGTCTGTATTATTACTATGTTTATTATCGTTACTGTTAAAGTTACCTTATTCATGGCGACGCCTTGATCAGCTCGCACCGCTGCGACGGTGACGCCTCGATCGCCTCGCCCCGCTGCGACAGCGACACCTCGATCGCCTCGCCCTGCTGCGACGGCGACGCCTGGATCGCCTCGCCCTGCTGCGACGGCGACGCCTGGATCGCCTCGCGCTGCTGCGCAGGCGACGCCTGGATCGCCTCGCGCTACTGCGCAGGCGATGCCTCGATCGCCTCGCGCCGCTGCGCCGGCGACGCCTCGATCGCCTCGCGCCGCTGCGCCGGCGACGCCTCGATCGCCTCGCGCCGCTGCGCCGGCGACGCCTCGATCGCCTCGCCCTGCTGCGACGGCGACGCCTGGATCGCCTCGCCCTGCTGCGACGGCGACGCCTGGATCGCCTCGCCCTGCTGCGACGGCGACGCCTCAATCGCCTCGCACAGCTGCGGGCGACACCTTGATCGCCTCGCACCGCTGCGACAGCGACGACTCGATTGCCTGGCACCACTGCAACAGTGAAGACTCGATCGCCTGGCACGACTGCGCCCACTCATTAACCACCTTTTGTGGCAACAGTGAGTACAAACCAGCGACGAGTCTCTCTCGATAAATTGAGTCCTTTTCACTCCTTTAAGACATCTCTTGTCTCTTGACGTAATGTGGGCAGACCGGGATTACACCGAAGCGTAAAAAAAAACTTCGGTGGAATCCCACTTCTGATATTTGTTAGACAATTATCAGGATTAAAGTAAAAGGTGACTTTTAGTTAACACAATTTATTGTTTCAGTTTATACACCATTACCTCTATACTCACTTGTACAGTTTTGTACATACGCAACTTTTGCACTGTTAATAAATTTACACTTATTTATTAATACACACACAACTTCTCTATTAAAACACGCAAATTTATACACTTAAACACTTTTTAGTTTAATAACACGATTACCAACTATTACACTTTACACGTTTAACACGATGCCTTCGTCAGGCAGCAAGACGGCGTACTAACTTTTGAGAGCAAAAGGTACCCTTTATATAGTAATTCCGTCACTCTTTTAAAACAATTATGTGGGTATTATTATTTAATTTTTTAACTAATTACCCTCATATTAACAATAACCTAACAAACGTAAGATTCATCCTAAGGCTAGAGCCTCGATTACAATGCAAAGTACTACTATATAGATTTATCAACTTGAGTCATATCGAGTTTTCCTCCACTCAATTGCCCTAGTTAAATTTTCTCTTATTCGAATTGGTGATACAGTAGCTAAAGAAAGGGTTGAATAAAAGGAATCTAATTTAAACACAGCTAACTATTATTCACCATCTGTCCCGGACGCAGAATGGCGCCGGTTGCTAAGCGGATCATATGGCCAACAATGTATTTTATTGTGTACTTTCATGACGACTTTCTTGGGAAAATAGTGTGGTGGTTTCCCCTTGCCTTCCACACCGCAGAATGGTGGTCCATAATTCGATATCACGAGAGCGCTGCTGCCCGCTCTCTCTCTGGTTCCTTTAGTCGCTTCTTACGACACCCATAGGATGATATGGGGGGGTGCTATTCTACTGCCCGGCGACCCCACGGGGGGGAAGAAGAAGAAGAAATATTATTCATTATAATTATTTTTATTGGATTGTAGTCAGTAAATGTAGACTAGACTAAAACATAGAATACTTTGTAACTCTTGCTTAACCATAGATTTATACTTTTTAATCTATTACAATGCAGTTACTTTTTTAAGAGCAGCAATGTTTTTATGGTAGCGTCATACATTGACAGTGACATCATCGTTCATATCTTTATTCCGTCACTGTCAGAAATTTATGTAGTTCAATATTGTTAATATATAAGACCCTTTGTACTTGATATGTTTACAATTTTAAAAACTTTTTGAATTATTGATTTGGAAAATGTTATTAGAGATTTAAATTCTGTGTCCATGTTGTATTCATATTAATACCTTTATAACCTAAATGTTTCAATTGCTATAGGTAAAGTTATATTATTTTTATTCTTTTTTCTTTTTAAATATCTTTGTGATCAGTTGAACCTAATTTACTCTTTTAAAGTAAACAACATTTATACCATTAATTTTAAATATATATTAGAATTATATTATGTTCTTACAATATTAGTTTGTAATAAAAAAGCATTAAATATGTACTAAACTAAATTTATTTCCAGGATACATGTCATTCATTTTGATGTAATACATTTATTGAACAAAACAATGTTTGTCTCCCATGATATAAATTCAAATAAAAAGAAATTCCAGAAGCCTAGTATTCTTCACAAAAAGACAAACACAAATAAGACTACAAATGTTAGTAAAAAGAACAAGACTGATATTTTTGAATCTTCTGGTGCAAAATCTCTACTTACATCATCGTTTATCCTTGATCCAAAAAGTAATACTTTAGAAATTGATAAGGTACCAAAATTTAAAACAAATAAATCTGTGCACCTTGTAAAGAAAACTGTACATAGATTAAAAATAGATCATAATGACCAGATAGGTAATATTCAGGGAACAGCACCAAATGTTAATATAAAGAATAATGTGATATATGTTGATAATTGCCACAGTGAGTATGAATTTATATTTTACTTTCATTATCTTGAAGACTTTTTATTTACCTGTAATTTAATTTTATATTTTACTAAACAAATATGTTATTATACATACTTAAGCATAATAAATAACTATAAATAATAAAAACTAATATTAAACCTTTTTTTTCGTAGACTTTGAGGACCATCAAAGCCAATCTTTAAATGTGGAGTCATTTTTATTAAATGATAATGTCAGACAGGTACACTATGCTTTGGAATACAATTGAATATTATATAAATCTGAAATAAGTTTCATTATATATGTTGATTTTTTTGATTCAGAATATAACAATTTGTGATGCTGATCTTATTAACAAACAAATGGAAGGTGAAGGAGGACAAAAGTGGTGCTTAGATTTTTCTCAGGATTCTCAAAAAATTATAATTGAACATTGTAAGAATTGTTATATTTTATGTTCAAGTATATTACAAACAAAATGTCATTGACCAGAATAAAAAAAAGAAGTTAAATTAAGCAGTCTACTAAATATTTTTTAATCTCTAATTGTTTGACATTATTTGTTTTATGTTTCAGATGACAGTTCCCAAGTAAATACTTTTTATTTAGAACAAAAACCAGATGTTACAACCACCATGGTACCTTTAGCTGCTGTGTCATCTATCCGCCAAGATGGCTCGACGGCATCATCAGATTTCACTATCACTACTATGAGCAGGGAAGCACTAGAGGAAAATAATTTTCAAACAATGACAATTACAACACTTCCTACAATTTCTAAAGAATCTGTTGCAATACAAGAAGATTATACTAAGTTGGCAACAATTGAAACTTCAGATGTTACTCCTATTATTGAGGAATCTAATGTAGAACTAGATGAAAATTATTTATCTATGCCTAAAGTAAAAAGAATCTCTATGGAGCAGTTGACTCGTAGACCTGTTAAGTTTAAAGTGAGTTTTCTTTATTTTGTGAACATGTGTAAAGCTTTTATTATACAGTCCCTTTAAATGTTAAATGCTGTGGTGGTACAGGGGCACAAAGTGTGACTGTGAATGTGACAGGTTATGGGTTCAATTCCCACTCAAGGAATTGAAATCTAGTGTCGAGGCAAAGCGCGGCGTTGAGTTATGTTAATTAACACGCTATGCCTTTGTAATTCAGCCGAAAATGGCGAATGGAGTGTGTTCTTAACATAAAAGCTTAAAAATCTACTAACAATATAATTTTTAATAATTTGTCAATTTTGAATAACTGAATAGTTTTTGTTGAGTTTATAATGACTTGGATTTTCTGTGTATTGACCACCTATTTTTACCAAGTTGAATTATCACTTACCTAACTAATACTATCTTATGAAGGGAAAAAAATCGATAATTATGACTTACTAAAAATTTAACTAATTTATCAAAAAAAATATTCTCAAGACTGTTGTAAATAGTTTCATACATAATATGTACCTTGGTCACTTTAGGTTGTTTTATTTTTTAGTGTGATGAACCTGATTGTAAAAAGGAATTTTTAAGTGAACAAAAATTAAAAAAGCATAAAAGTACTCACAATAAAGCTGCTAGTCCTAAAGCTCCAAGACAGACTACTGTAGAGTGTCCTGTTAAGAAGATTCTAGAAAATGGTGTTGAGGAACCATGCGGCAGGATATTCCATATAAGAGTTGATTTAATTAAGCATCTAAATGAAGAACATACTATTGATGAAGCTGCTTATAGGTGAGATCTGAAAAGAATAATATTTTGTTATTTCGATAGTTTGTCAGTTTTTTGTGGATAGTGTTTTATTAACTTATTTAAAACACCTATAAAAGTTGTGACATTAAGTGACAATATCAGGTATCAGGATTCGAACCGACACCTCTTAAAGACCGTCCAAGGGTTCTGAATACTAAGCCGTATGTTTCTGTTCTTGTTGTTAATATCTCTGTAGACTTATACGGTCAAAAGTTAAGTCAAGTTTATAAACTTGACTTGACTTTTGACTTGAACGGTTTTCAAGAAAACAAGCATGTTCGAATTCCGCATCGTTAAATTTTTTTTACAGTTTTAATTTCATTTTTTTTCTACCCGAAGACTGTCTCTTTCGAGACATTGCGGGTTGAGTAGCGGATCCGACCGCCGCTTTTTATATTAAGTACCAGCGCGGAGAAAATAAAATCGTACCTACTAGTGAGAATCGAACTCACAACCAATAGCGTTTATAGTCAAATGCATTTCCATTGATTCCACGATAGCCTCAAATGATTATACGTTTTCTAAATTAAGATTTTAGAATATTTGCTTATATTTTACATTTTGGGTATAGATGTACAGAATGCAATCGTCGTTTCTTCTGGGCGTCGGGTCTGCGTGCGCATGCGCGTGCTTGACACTAGGTTCTCTCTGACTACCCTGCTGTGCCGAAAAAACCGCGAAGCTACAAAAAATAAAAAAACTAAATCAATCGCTTATATTAACACATATCCATATATATACAGATGTACAGAATGCAGTCGTCGTTTCTTCTGGGCGTCGGGCCTGCGTGCGCCCGCGCGTGCGCACACGGGCGCGGCGCGCGACGGCCGCCTGCTGGCGTGTCCGTGGCCGGGCTGCTCGCGCGCCTTCCGCCAGCCGTGCCGTCTGCGCGAACATGCGCGCGCTCATACTGGCGATAAGCCGTATTCTTGTGGACATCCTGTGAGTATTTTGTATTTTTATGACGCTTTTTCCGGTATAGTTGTTATATGGGAAAACGCGTGAAATTTATGCGTTAATCGCTATACAGTCATAATTTGGGCCACTGCGCCACGACGGGTCCCATGGTTGTGGGTTCGAGTCCCATTGTTCTCATTTGTTGATTCCCACGCAATCTTTCGACATTGTGTGATCAGTAGTGGAACTAAACGCCGCGATAATCCACAACCGTCTTATTTACAGTCATTAGCTGTCCAATTGTGCCTTCTACCCTAAACCGAAAATTAAGTTGGCAGAATTCAACGCCGCACATTCTCAGAGGTACCATAACCAAAAATGAAAATTTAAATATATACATTTCCCCGAGTGGTATTTGAATCCACAACCATCTCATTTACAGTCAATCTGCACACTGCGCCATAGTGGCCAAAAATCATGAGTACATTTTACACACAGAACTGCGGCTGGTCATTCCGCACGGCCAGCAAGCTGCTCCGCCACGCGCGGCGCCACACGGGCGACCGGCGGCACGCGTGCGCCGCGTGCGGCCGCGCCTTCCTGCGCCGCGAGCACCTGCGCGACCACGCCGCGCGCCACCACGCGCACGCGCGCCGCACGCACGACTGTCCACACGCTGGTAAGAACCCTAATACTGTTTATTGTATGATTGTGTCGTTCGGTCAATTACCGTGAATGATATCGTGATCAGTTGTGAGAGTGAGCCGGCTCGTATGATCCGTTCTTTTGAATGATTGTATTGATGGGTATGTGGAGGATTGCGCGATCGCGTTTCGAACGCTCGTTTAAAATTTTATATTTTTTTTTACTAAAACAGCCACTGGAAAATTTTGGGGTTCGTTTTAGTCACTACGACTTAAATGTTTTAGCTTACGTTATATGCAACTTCGACTCAAGTATTTTGGCTTTTGCTTTTTTGCTACTTTCAATTGACCCGATCGTTTAATATCGACAAATCCTACTTTATTGTACACTAAAAGCCCCTTTTCGCGCTTCATTCGATCGCATTTTCACTATTCGCGGATTAAAAAACGCAACACAATATTTATATACGTGGGTTTTTACCCATTGGGTTATATACGTGGGTTCATTATTCGAGTAATACTTTACTCCGATGTTCCGACTAGAACTAGTCGGAAAGTACATGCATAAAAATAGTAAAATAATTTAACAGGACTTAACCAAACATTCTTTGACAAAACGTCTTCAAATGAAGCATTAAAAAAGTAAAACAGACCTTATCATAAAATACAATTACAAAATTCGTTAAACCATTGACAAAGCCTGAAGATCATAATTAATTAATATGATCAAAAACTTGCAGTAAATTCATTTTTCACACGTGTACTTGCTTTTTTTAAAGTCACGTAGGGACACATCTCCTAGTGTCTCATATAAATTACCATTCCATAATCACAGTTTCTGTATACGCGGCATTACAGTATTGGTATATTTAATATTTCATGGGGTCAGTCGTGGCGTAGTGACACAAAGTGTGCCTGAAAAGCGAATGGTTGTGGGTTTGATTCCCACTCGAGGAGGGGAAATATTTAATATTTTCCATTTTCTTCGCTCTGGTGTCGAGGTAAAGCGCGGCGTGAAGCTCCGCTAATTAACACGCAATGCATCCGAATTCGGTGCAAAGTGGAGGGGAATGGACTGCCTTAACGCTAGGTTCCCTCTGCCTACCCTGCTATGTGTGGGCTACAGCGTGAAGCTAAAAAAATAAATATTTCATTAATTCTTCGCTCTAGTGTCGAGGTAAAGCACGGCGTTGAGTTCCGCCCCTTAACACGTAATGCACGTGTTAAATTAATATGTTTAAAATATATTTTTTTAGTGAGAATAGAACTCACTACAATCAAGAAAGAATAATAAAAGATATGACATTTTTATATTAAATTTCAGATTGTCAACAAACTTTTACAAACATGAGTTCGCTTTACATGCATATGAAAAAGGTACACAAGAAGGAAGAGAACAATCCACCTACTGTTATAGCCACTGTTGAGGAACAAGAACAACCAAAAGTCGATTCGGAAAATTTATTTATGGTAAGCGAATCGATAAGCGAATCGATATGTACAATGTGAATTATTATAAAAAAACATATTGTGTTTCAAACTATTTGTTTTTTTAAACATTGATTAAACATTGATTTATGAGCAGGATCTGACTGAAAACACCTTTGGTTGTGGGTTTTATTTCCTCTCGGGGAATGATTATATTATAATTATTGTATTCTGCTGTATTATATATGGGGTAGCTCGGCGATAAGTTCAACACAGAATATATCGATTTCGTGATTATTGCTTATAATTCGGGAAAACAAATGTTACCTTGAACCTTTATAAAATTCTTGGTTATATTGTGGAACCTTCTTGTCATTTTATGGTAATTCTAGCGTCCCGCTCGCGGCTTCGACGCGTGGACTGCCTAATTATTTCGTTATGTAGCAACCTTCGCGGGTGAATTTTTGAAAAATAAAGTAGCCTATGTTTGACCTTCGATTATCAACTATATTTATTCCAAAATTCATTACAGTCGGTCAAGCGGTTTAGTTTTTTCATATAAACTTTCATCCCCTATTTCAACCCTTTAGCGGTTAATTTTTGAAAAAAAGAAGTAGCCTATGTTAGACTCATGGCTATTTACTACTTTCATTTTAAATTTCACCCAAATCGGACCGGTAGATTGGCCGTCAAAGCGCGACAGACAAACACACAGTATGGATTACGGTATCGTCATATCATTTTTTGGTAATGTTGCAGGTGAGTCTATTAGAACCAGCTCAACTAGAGGTAGAGGAGTGTGATCAGGATACCGGTTTGGAGGGCCACTCCGCGCGCACGCACTGCACGTGGCCGCTCGCGTCGCGCGCCGACCGCTACCAGACCGATGCTTTTGTACCGGAAGAGGATGTACAAGTATGTGTATTTGTTTTTTATTTAACTTTGTATCCCGCAAGTAGCAGGGTAGGTAAAGGGAATTTAATGTTAAGGCATGCGGTTCCCCAACTTTTTGCTGAGTTCTGGAGGTATTACGTATGGCAATATGTTGAATATTTGTACACGTGTCCGTATCCTATAGCAATAAAGTTACGGATAGCTTATATTTTTTAAATTATTATATCCTTGTCCGTTTTTGTACTAATTTGCTATTAATATTTGTTACAGGTCGAACAATCAGAAAGTTCAGAAAGCAACATATACACAGTGAGGAGCGATCTCTTCCTTCACGGCAATGTATTGCATAACGAGGATAGCGAGTTAGTATTTTTTTTGTATTAAATCTTTGAAAAAGGACTTTAATAAGGCTTTATGCTTTATCTGGAAATATATAACTACAATTTTATTGATTATATTGGAATAGTATACATAAATTTCTTTAATTGTCTTCTGATAGGTTATTACTTAAATATTAACTAATATTTACAAATAAATAAATAAAATGAAGTGTATGTTATATTATATAATGATATTAAAGTAATTGCTTTTTATAAACATATGGTACATATCCCAAGCTATCTCTTTTTGCACTTTTTGTTTGTCTTGATATTTGTCTGTCTGTTCGTTCCGGCGAATTTCTAACATCTTTTGTATAAGAAATATTAAAGGCTACTTTTCATTTAAGAATTATAACTTTATTAAAGTTCAACTCGCGCTAAGTTGCGGCCAACATATATTGTAATATGTAATATATTAAGACAATTTCAATTGATGTTTCTTTTTTGAGGTTAGTTATAAACATTTAATTATGTTTAACTTCGTAACACGTTGTAACTATATAAAAAATGCGTTTAATATAATTATGAACATAGTTAAATAAAACAATTTGTATAGGCAAATGGGTCGCTGCATTCGTGTAGCGGAGGCGGAGGGCGAGGGCGCGCTCGCGTTGGACGCGGACTTGCTGCTCGACGCGCCCTCTGTGCATCTTGATCAGGTATGTCATTTTAATGTTAAATGTTTAAAATGTATACTTTATTTCTAGTATTAAGTAATCAATACTTATATTTCAAATGAAAAAGTCTGTCTGTTGAAAGTCTTTTGCAATCTACTGGTTCGATTTCGATAGAATTTAGAATGAAAATAGTAAAAAACCCAGAGTCAAACGTAGGCTACTTATTTTTTATAAATCAACCTCTAAAGGGTTGAAACAGAGGATAAAATTTTATATTGAAAGTTGATAATCAAAGTTAAATATAGCTACTTTATTTTTCAAAAATCCATTACCGAGGGTTGCAATATAACAGTTATGTAGTTCACGTGGCGAAACCGCGCGCAAGCCACTAGTGAGTATATGTGTACTAAATAGCGAAATTATTAATAGTAATGAAAAGAAATAAAATATATTAACGTTTGTGTGCTTATTATTAATACAATTTCTGTCTACATTTTGAGGACGTCGTATCCCAGTGGAAAGAAATAATTTCAATTTTGAATATGATAGTTGTGATAGATGATAAATTCTCTACCCCCGTGTATGTAGACTAAATATTGAGATATTTTTTAATCTTATTTATTCCACGCAGGAAACACTGAAAATATTTCAAGAATAATACGTTTTCTCCGAATGAAATTGAAATCCACTTATCGTTTCATCACGATGTCATGATGTAAATATAAATATTTCGTGTGCAAATGTTGGGTGGTAATTAAAAGTTGCACAAATATAATTTTACAGAAGTCTCTCTAGAGCTGTAATTTAAAATTTAGTTAAGATATCATATTTATTAAAGAAAAACTAATTGTGGCCATCAAGGTACATTAGGATAGTGTCTGACAAAACACGTGATGGGTTGTGGGTTCGATTCGTAGTCGAGGGAATGGCTATATTTAGATTATTTCATTTCTGTGCTCTGGTGCATAAGAAAAAACGTGGGATTGAGTTTCGCCACGTAAAACGTACTGTATCGATTTCAGGCGTATAGTACTGAACGGATTGTCTTCACATTAATTATTTTCTGGCTACACTGCTATGAGGGTAATAACGTGAACCTGTATTCAGCTTAATTGTATAAATAATCATATCTAATAAAAGCTAAAATTTATTATTTCAGGAGGAATTATACACCGATCCTGTGGATGAATCTGCTTTCAGAGTATTTCTGCTTAGTGGTGAGGAGCTCACGTAAATGACTATATATACTCATTAATTATTTAGATGCGATTTTGTACGACTATGTATTATATATCAAAGAAAGTATAAAAAAATACACTTAAGTTAATACAAGCGTTATAGAATTTTTGTGTCGAAATCCTTGATATTTTTATAATTTTAAATATAATTCAAATTTTACTATAGGAATATATGTAGTCCTTTATTTTTAATTATACGCTTGTATTACGAACATTTTTGTCATGACATTTGATTCTTAAATGAAATATTATGACAGTAAAAGTATGATATTTACCACGTAAATTAATCTTTGGTTTAACAAAAATTTATTACTGGTAACCACTTGGAAGTTATATAGTATAGCTTAATATCGGAAAAAATCTAAAAAGCATATATCTAATATCATAATATTATTATATACATATTTAAAATTATAAAAAAAAAACACATAAATTACTATATAATACTTTGAACAAATCTTTGCTTATTTTTAATAATAGTGAAACGAAATCGCATCTAAATTGAACATAATCTAAGACTGCTATAAGCGACTTTGTTAAATGTTTATATCGCTTCGAGTGATACTATCGTACAACATACAATTTCATACATTTACCAACGCTTATTCTGACATTTAATTAGCAGTTAACAATCATTTGACTTTATTTTAAGGTTTTAAGAGGATTTATTATGAATTTATTCTGTAAGTCTCTGTATATTGCAGGGTTTCTCAAATTTATTGTTCCATGTACTTCTATGAGAGAAAGTGGTATTTTAAATTAAAAATGTAATATAAAAAATCAATAAATTGATACATAAAATTTTTATAAAACATATTTTTTTATGTAATGGGATTGAAACCTTTTTAGAACGTATGGCTTAGCGGTCAGAGCGCTTGGACGGTTTCCAAGGTGCGCAGGTTCGAATCCCGCTTCATTTTTTTATACGTTTCTTAAAATGATTTTCGATTGCTTGCTCGTGTAAATAACATAAAAAAATTAAAAAGTTATGTTTAGCATATTAGAGCAAATAAGACATTTATTGTCTCGTTGGTCGAAAATTTATCGCGTACCCAACATTGAGAAACCCTGGTATACTGTAATTAGTCTCTATTAACGAACAATTATATTATGTTGCCTTTTACTAGGTTTCATATTTCTTAACGGATCTTAAGATTGTGGACAATAGTTTTTATGTACAAAATATGACGTTGTAAGACAAAATTGACATGACGTAGTGAGAATACGTCAGAGTTGTTCATATTTAGGCTGTCGTGCTGCAGTTAGGCAGCGTCTGATTGTAAATGCAGTGGTTGTGGGTTCGATTCCCTCTGGGGGGAATGATTATATTTAGTTTCATTTCTCCTCTCTGATGTCTAAGACAAAGCGCGGCGTTTAGTTCTGCCACACAACATGGATTTTTTTCGATTTCGCGCGGAAAATAGAGAAAGTAGTGTTTTGACACTAGGTGTTTCGTTTTTTTCTTTTACTAATGCATATTTCATATTTTGTGAGTTAAATAGGCAGAAAATATTCATAAACCATTTCTTCGCCACTGACAGTTTATTTTATAAATATTGCATGCTCGTATAAATGTATTTAGGGGAAATTATCTATATTATGAATATAGATATTTCCCCATTATAATTTTGAACACTAAACATTGTCCACAATTTTACATGTCATATGTCACTTATGATGATTTTTAAACATATTTTTTACCTGAAAATTCAAATTTTCGACACATAATATACAATAATTTCATTGCTTATTACTATTAAAACTTAAATTAAAATAAGTTAATAGCGTAGTGTCACAATAGTTGTAAAACGTTAGTTCATTGCTAGATTACTTTAGGAAGCGTAATGCCAAATAAATGGCGTGATTGATGCACGCTTACAAAAAATATTTTAATGCTCCCCAAGTAAAGTATCGAAATTTTATTTTACCAATGTTGTAACATTAGAAAAAGATTTATTTGCAGATTTCAAAATTAAATTGATTGTTTAAAAAAGACAACAGTAACGAATGCGCAAATTGTTGCATGTTTGTCTTTTCAGGCACTTATGTAATTAATATTAAATATGTATAGATTTTTTTTCTATAGTATATGTTTCTATAGTACGTGCATTCTAAATTGAAATGTCAGAAAATAATTACAATAGGTGTCGCAGAACCGACCTTTAGGAAGTGTTTGAAGGTGAGAGGCGGTGAGCTAAACGGCCGAGACACAAATACTTAGCGATTTTATTACGGATGGTGTGTTGTGACTTAGTCATTTGTCAACTCTTATTGGTTGGTTGACTGTACCTGCACAAAAATTCGGAAAATGTAGATATGACTGATCAAGATAATATGCGCGTACTATAATATACATTGATGATAATGATAATATACGTTGGTAAAACAAAGTTACTATACTTTACTTAGGGGCCATTCGATTTGTGATATACAAGTGGGGATTATTACGTACGTAGGTTCCAGAATAATCTAAATATACGAAACGTGTTCACGTTATTGGTTAGTTTATATGAAAAAAATGCCCTATAATTAATATCAAAGTAAAGGTAATTTAATGTAAAAAAAATATGTGAATAGGGTATTGTAAATTGATATTAAATTAACCGCTATTATAAAAAATATAATTTCTTAATATTTTTTATATTATTTACATCGCCTTTTTGCTTTGACAGCAACGTGACGTCTTAGAATCGTTTCGTTCATTGATATTCATAATCACGGTGTTGACTTTTATCTTCTATAAAAACGGGGTATATTTTAAGTGAAGGAATGAAAAATATAGCGATTTTTTTTCTAGAAAATAAAGCCCAACAGCGCGGTTCTCGAATTAATCATAATCAATAACCAAAAAAATATATTAATGAGAAATCACGTAGTAATTGCAAAGACTCGAGTTATATTAAAACAGTTCCTTCATTAAAGAGTCGCCATCTTGTTATTTTTATGTCAAATTGTAACAATTATTGATCATAAATAATATTCGTAGATTAATTGAATAAATAATTTTACGAAATTTATTAAATTACGAAAAGTGAATACGTTTTTTTTATGTCCCCACTGTATTTGATCGAGTTGTTTATTATAGTATCCATTAATTACCCTTAAAGTCATCACATAGTGTTATCTTATAATTACTTTTTAATTCTTTTTCTTAAATAATTTTACATTCTTAGATATTCATGGCAAATAGTATGGAATAGGTTGTGCTGTGTAGTTTTTGAAATTAACAAAAAAAAACAACTTTTTTTCGTAGAACCAAGAAAGAAGTTAAGTTATTGATTTTTAAAATATATTTTTATACTAAATACGTGTGTATAAACGTTAGCATGTTTTAGAGACTAAATTTTTCTTTGGAAAACGCAATATTTATGTGCTAAATTATTCTAACCTAAGGTACAAATAACTGTGCATATACAAAATTAATGAATTATGAATTTTAGGGTGCAATAACATTTCTTTATTGTTGTTTTGTCAATATGACTCTAGTATCGTCTAAGGTTCTTGGTATGGAATTGGTAAAAAATATAACTAAATATAAAATTAAAAAAAATAATTAATTAAAACTCAAGGATGTTTTTCCATTACTTATTAATATAGGTATAAGAAAATTATTAATAGAATAGTATACGACCTAACGTGTCAACTTTATATAACAAAGTTGATTGTTTAAAATGATAGCTTACAACACTTGCTCGAAGACGCCATGAATTTATGATCTCTAGATGCCTTCTAAATTAATATTTATGTATATTCTCTATCGTAGCATAATCGTGATGTTTGTGATACCCGATTTTTTGATGTGTAACTTACGCTAAGAAAATTATTATTATTAATAATTTTAATGTATTTAAGGTTATGTGCTGGTATGGAGAGTTTTACTTGACATGACAACCTATTTTTTTTATTAATTACGCTAGTTCAGGGTAATAAAAAGAAGTGTTCCCAAAAGAGCAATAAGTAAAGATTGGCGTTATTGTTACAAGATAATATTTTTATGTCAATTAAATTAAAACATTTATTTAATATTCAGTATGTTGAGATCTTTGGATTTGGCGGATTTTACTTGACGCAACATTTACGTTTTGTATTGAAACTTTATGGTCAATAAAAAACTTCTTAAAATCTTTAAAGGTCAAAGTTTAAAGGGTACATCGTGTATATATTGGTATATGAAAGCAAATTAAAAAAAAACTAAACGTTTTCAACAGTTTTCAGTAGTCCATAGAGAAAGGTAACCACCATATTCTATAATAACACCAAAATGTATAATTAGTATAATATATTATAGTTGGTTAAATTGTTTAAAATATTCTTTTTGTTTTATATAAATAAAATGATTTAATTATTACTTGACTATGGCAGTAGTTAAAAGTTCAAAAAAATACTGCAACTTACTTAAAATTACTGCATGCTGAGAAACTATTACCGTTTTTAAAGTAGGTCATTTTTTACTAATAGTTTAATGTATGACACTTATTACAGTGTGTCGCCGTTTTAAGTTTAAACTAATTTATATATTGTAATCAATACCGATATGGGTAAAGAGTATGGTATGGTTTTCCTGACATCTATTTTATAGAATAGTCAAGTAGTATATTACTTTATAACATCTGCAATAATCTACAGCTTCTGACTCGTTTTTCTATTTTATTTTGTTAATTACAAAATACTTATTTTAGTTTCAATTTTTTTATATAAATGTTATGTACAGCAGGCGTGTTTAAAGTGGAATGAACGGAAGCTAGCCACAATAGTTGTCGCAGGACCGATTTTTAGAAAGTGTTAAGAGACAATGAGTGAGAAAGGTGAGAAAAAAACACTAGTGACTTCAATATTTATGGTGTCTTATGTCTCAGTCACTCGTCAACTTTCATTGGCTATTTGGCTGTACCTGCGTGAAGCGGAAATCATAGATAACCACTAAGTAAAATATCGAAACTGTCTTTTACCAACGACTACTACAGATTTTAAATTAACTAATTAATTTCTTTAAAAGACAAACATACAGCAATTTACGCGTTTGTCATTCTAGTGTCTCTCTTTTTAAGCAATTATTGTAATTTGTTATCGGCATATTTTTGCAGTAAGTAAGAACTTGTAATATTGACAAAATACAGTTACGATAGTTTACTGAGAGGCCATCGAGATATGTCTGGTCAACATAAAGTGCGCATGTTATATATAACGTTATAAGAATATAGGTTTGTCATGTTCAGTTTTAGTCAAAAACACATCCAAGGACTCGATCCAACTAACGCCTGTTAGCGTAAGGTTTTACTTAGTATATATGTACGTTAGTTTTTAATTATATTGTAAATAAGAAATTATATTTTTGGATATACAAACATATGGTGAGATGCTTATTTTTGAGACTGTTGTCCAAAAACAACTTTTTGTTAGGATTTATTGTCTAAAGTTATGTGAAACTCCTTATTAGTGACTGACTTCGTTTTGATATTAAGAAGTTGGTTGTGGTTTTATGTGATTATGTGATTGGTCATGACAATTTTGAATGATTTTTTTGCACTAATTTAGTGTCTTAACTGAATATATGAATTTCATTAGGTCTTGTTATTTTTTCATACAATATTTATTGTTGACTTTACTTAAAAGTTAAGAACCTACTTGAATACAATAATAAAAAAAAAACAAATGTCAAATTTTCTTGTTAAAACAATTCTACATGGCGATTGAAAGTGGTTACATAGTCCGATAAGGCTAATAAGGAGTTATAAATGAAATTCTAAATTATATTTACATTATAAGTTATATTTAAGTTGTTGCTATATTTTTGTTTATCTAATTTGTATAATGTAATCACATTTTTCAGTACAGCTGCGCTAAGTCAATCTTAAATTAATCACATATCATATTTAGTTTTGTTATTAATTATATTATAATTGGTTGCTTCGTGTTTATGCAGATTTTGCTATATTATAGGAATAAATGTTTTGGATAATTATTTTGTTTTATTTGTACCTTTTGTTTTCCATTCCTTATTTTTTTTAGCTTCACGCTGTATAACGCATACAGCACGGTAGGCAGGGGAACATAGTGTTATAACACACCGTTCCCCATTTTCCGCCGAATTCTGAAGACATTGCGTTTTAAGTGACGGAACTTCACGCCACGCTTTGCTACCAGAGCGAATAAAATGGAAATATTAAATATTTCCACTCCTCGAGTGGGAATCAAACCCATAACTAGTCGTTTACAGTCCCACGTTTGTACCACTGTGCCACGACTGGCCCCCTTATTTCCTTATTTTTAATTTTTTATATATAAATTTCGACAACATTATCTATACCCACAATCCTGTGGGTTCGATTTCGGCTCGAGAATAGAGTATATTATATTTCCTTTTTTCACACATAAAAACAACAATAAAAAACTACAAAAAGAAATGTACAAAAGGTTATTATAAAGATTATATATCATTTATTTTCGTTTTTGTTCTTGTACCTTTGACTAAGCTGGGCGTTGCTTTCCGTCCCCCGCCATGCAATGTTTCGTTTTTGGACGGAAAGTGGTGAACGGAGTGTATTGGCAATAGGTTTCATGACTATTCTAAAATGCTATTACTATAAAATAACAATTCGTGCGCTGAAGTACATTATTTTTTCCAGTTAAAATTCATGGGAAAGTGGCATTTAATTCATTCCCATCCCATTTTTAGAAGATTTTAAATTCATATTTAATTATTATTATTTTATAATGATATGTCGTTGCACGAGCGTATCTATGTTAGAACTTTACAAGGAGAAGTACAAACTCAAATTAATAAATAATTTTTATAATATAAGAAGTATTCCACGGTATTGTTTTGCTTTAAATGTGCCCTCATATTTTTAATGACTAATTCAAATACACAACAAAATTATATTTACCTACAAAATTACAATTTATTTTCTGTTACGATACGCGGGTAATTATAAATTTCTTTCTCGATATTGCAGATGCAACAACAATGTACTCGTAGTGTAATATGTAGGGATAATAAAATAATAATCGGTTTTAAAAATTAATACACGTTTAATAAAGTTATATTTACATTTAATTGTGATATATTTGTGATATTTACAATGTTTTCTGACCTTTCATCAATATAATTTCCTTCAAACTGAAATTATACGAAAGAAATAATCTATAACATATGATATAAAAAATTAGGAAAAAGGACGTATATTTATTACTTTTTATGAAATTAACAGTGTCTTTACTTGCGACAACTCAGCAAGTCAAGTATGCTTATGATTCATAAATATACACATTGTACAAATACTAACTAACTAAATCGTTTCATTTTTAAACTTGTTACCAAAGAGTTATATAAAGATATAACAAAAAGTTATTTGCAAGATTATTAGGCTTAGGCTCGAGTATTAAAAAAAAGTTCTTAATTTTAACTCTTTTTTAGTTTTATTTCTATTGGGCACGATTTTAAAGCCATTTAGTATAAAAAATGTTTCTTTCTTATCTATTGGAATACATTCATACACTTTCAATAATACCCGTTTCCAATATTCTTAGCTGCTCTTCAATTTGTTCGTAAGTAGTTAAGTACATAAAAGATATTATAGAAGAAGCAAAAATTAAACTACTATCACCTATATCACTAATAAATTCGATACACACACTCGCCTTAAGAAAAGAGTATATTTATCTATAAAACCCTCTTAAAATTCTAAGCCAGTGATTCTCAACCACTGTGCCGCGGCACTTTTGTGTGCCGCCATATTTAACAAATATATAATAATGTTAATATAATTAAATTATATCATTTAAAATCTTTTTCTTTGTGTGCCGCCAAATTTTGAAATCGTTAAACATGTGCCGCAACAAAAAAAGGTTGAGAATCACTGTTCTAAGCTATAAAGTACGACTCATACGATCCCAGTGGTGTGGCGGTCAGGTGGGGTCAGAGGGAGGCTAAGGCTGGTAGTTCGTATTAGTGTTGTTGATAATTTGTCTCTACATATGCTAATTACCCACAAGATCGAATAAAGGGCGATTAGACTAATGGCAGACACTGCAACTATAATACCCGCTTGATCCGCCTGTCGCCAGTCCAGCACTGTGTAGATGTAGGGGTTGCCCATGCTGAAAACAGTAAGTAATTGGTATTATTAATTCCGGAAGACAAGAAGTGAGAGTTCCATGGATTTACTGTGTCAATGCCTACCATGTAACAAAGAGAGAAGCTAAAAGGATCTATTTAAAATTCACATTAACAATCTCAAATGCGATGGGACTCCAGTAATGAGCTCGAACTTCTTTTTCTATCTAGCCAAATTTTTCAATATTAAAAAAATAATATTATTTTTCATATTATATAATACTGATGATCGTTTTAGACATGTGAAATCCTCCAGTATATTAAAAGGAGCTTTTGCTGTTAGGCATACCTGTTGCTTCTATTCCTAAATGTATACTAATTATTTTTTAACAGATCGTTGATAAATTCGGAGAATTTGTATTCCACGTAGGTACACTCTTGGTTTGTATTAAGTTACTGATGTAGTGGGTGTTCTGTTCTTGAAATTCGATTCATTCTGATAGGTGGTAGGTAGGTACCTACTATATGATTTAGGGAAAATGTTGATATCATACATCTCTTTATTGCAATCATGACAAACATCGGGCTTATTTTAATACAAATTTCCTTACTCTTTATTTTGAATTTATGTTAATATTCATACTTTGATTTAATTGTAGTGAAACCTTTCTTTTTAAATATTATCTAAGGCTTACCCAAGTGATAAGTACAGACGTAATTCAAAACAGATATTTGCAAAAACGAATTAAATAGGTGTTTAAATATGTCATGTAAGTATCATGTATATCTATATGTTTTATTGATCGGATTATATTTATCAAGCTATAAAAGTTTGCAACAAAAACAACCTAATAATTTTATAATGAAGAAAACAATCGATTATTAATTTTGTATTAGGTAGGTATATAAGTTGTACTTGTCTTTTACATCCATACTTATATTATAAACCATACTTATATTATAAATGTGAATGTCTGTGTGTTTGTCTGTCACTCTTTCACGGCTAATCGACTGGTCCGACTCGGATGAAATTTAGAATGAAAGTAGTAAAAATGACTGGGTCTAACATAGGCTACTCAGTTTTCTAAAAATCAACCTCTAAAGGGTTGAAATAGGTGATGAAATTTTATATGAAAAATCTAAACCGCTTGACCGATTGTAATGAATTTTATAGTTGATAATCCAAGGTTAAACATAGACTACTTTATTTTTCAATCCTCCACCACCGAGGGATGCAATATACCGAAAGAGCCATGTATAATACGCTGCGAAGCCGCGAGCGGACCTATAGTATTGAATAATTTTTAGTATGTACCTATGATATTGAATAATAATGAAATAAATAATAGTAGATAATCATCTAAGAACAAGACATCCGTGTGTTTTTGCTCTTGAATTTAGAACTGTCATCTCATAGATACATATAGAAAATATTTGCAAATGAATTATGCAAGAAGTGAAAGTTGAAGGAATTTGATTATTAAAAAAATCACATTCGAACCTGTGGCATTATATTGATATAATATATTTCATAAACTTTCACCAATTTTATTAAATTTAGTAGCGTAAGAACATTGGTCCTTCTTGATATACATAAATACGTAAATACAAAAGCAAATGTCCGATATTGTTTTTTAAAGTATCTGTAATAACTCTAAATAATTTCAAATTATGAATAATGTGGAATGTATACTGATGTCATATCTCGTCTTCGCCAATCTTTCATACTTTTGTCTATGTTATATTAAGCGAATTTCATCAATGTAATATCATATTTCCGCTCTCTGCGTCTAACATTGCACGCTGGGTGGCCAAATATAACGTTTGTCTTTGTCTTGCCAGACCAGGGGAGAGAGCCCCTATACTGTATTTCATCTTTAAAATTATAACAAAGCCTGCGTTCATGTTTGTCGAAATTGCCAGTATAGCATTTTTGACTAGTTAAGTTTTAAACTTAAAATCCTATACTTAAATTAAGGAATTAGTCAATAAACTTAAAAAACTTAAAGATACTTAACGTTTACTCCTTCCCCGTAGGAAGTTATGACAATAACAATTTATAATGTTTTAAAAATCAAGATACATGAAACATGTGCCATGTTTATCAAAAGAAATACTGATCTATAAATAAACCGCTATAATTTAACAGTGTTTCCGAGTTTATGACATAAACGTGCCTTTTTTCAATAATAACGAGTATTACTGTTAGATAATAACGTAAAAAATATCAGTATCTACGTAAAAATAGTTGAATATAGATCCATATAGATCCTGAGAGTTTATATGATCGAGGCCGTCGTGGCGTAGAAGGCAAGTCCCGGGGGCAAGAATATACATTTTTTTCTTCAAATTAAGACAAAGCGCGGAATTGAGTTCTGCTACTCAACACGCAATGTGTCTAAAGTGGAGGACGGAGTGTTTTTGTCTCTAAGTCCCCTCTGACTACCCCGCTAAGCGCATGATATGCTGCTTTTATTTGTTATGTGATTGTTTAGGATGAATCAATCTTACCTGTCTGTGCCACCAGCTACATAATAGATAGCGGAGAAGGCAGCGTACCAGACGCCAATGCCAAGAGGCTGGTATATGTGTAAAAATCTATGCGGAGTTCTTGACAGTACCACTTCGATGAATGCCACACACGAGTTAAAACCATGAGTGGCTACGTCAAGCATAAATTGCGCAGGGCTTTGCTGTTCTCTAATTTCTGTAAACGAAAGCAATAGTATGGTTATTATTTATTTTTTATTTTTCTTTGTTTATATCTTCACGTTTTTCCCCACATAGCACGGTAGACAGAGAGAACCCAGTATCAAGAAACACCGTTCTTCATTTTATGCCTGAAATCGTGATATTGCGTTTTGAGTGGCGGAACACAACGCCGCGCTTGTCTCTGTCATAGCGAAGGAATGAAAATAATTTAAATATAATTAGTCTCCCGAGCAGGAATCGAACCCGGTACTAATCGTGTTTGCAGTCAGACTCTGTCCCACTGCTCAACGATGGCTCTCTTTTTTATAACTTCACACATATAAAACAAGACAAGACATACAAGATTGCAAAGGAAATTAAAACGTCGGGTTTCTAAAAATGTATTTTCGAATACCAATAATATACGCGATTAATCCGGTTAAAAATAGTTTCATTTCAAAATGTGTAGTAATCGCGAAAACAAAAGATCATATTAAGGAAATTAAACCTTAAGTCGGGGAATCTCATACCATACTTACATACCTTAACAGGTATAGTTAGTTATTCAAATACAATTATTCCCCTGGTGTGTATCAAACGCACAATCAACTACCAGCGCACTGACATTCGTCACTGCGCAACGATGGCGTTTGTCATTATTATTCATAACAACGTAGTTGGATTACATATTTTTACATTACGTTTGTACATCAGTACTCATAAATTTAGAGGCCATCAAAGCGATGGTTGTGGGTTCATCACCGCTAGCAGAAATAACTATATTTAAGTTTTTTTTTAATTTTCCTTTATTATTTAGCTATACCATTTTACAATTTCAGTAGGGTGTTGTGACCCATTTTTACTCTATACTAATATAGATTCTTTATAAATACTTTATTAGGCTCCGACCTTGAAAATAACAATAAATGAGAAAGGAAAAGGTCAATGGTTTTTAAAAAGTTTCGTTAAGCGAAAACTAGAGTTACTAAATCATTACATAAGAATATATGAAAAATCAAAAACGACATTATTGGCGCAAAACACGAACGATGAATTAGCTAGTGTAAAGTTATTATTGACCTCGCCCACAAATAGAATTTCAAAATTTTAAAGAAAACCATAGAGTGGCATTTTGCACGTACCTAAATATCTTTATATACGATTTTGTATAGATTTTTTATATTAAAGACAAATGCCGGAACTATATTAGAGCTATCGTGGGTTAGTCAAATAAATATTACAGTGCTACGAATATATTTGCTATTCAAGTATGCTTGCTCAATGGGTCTCGTAAAAATAATATAGTATTAAATATTTATTAGTTCATCCCAACCGCTAAACGGATGGGGTTAATTTATTATTATAAACGGGCAAACGGGTTTGTAAACATATAAACTTTTGTTTTTGTAATGTCTTGTAGGATTGTCTTAAAATTAGCTTCTCTGTTCTTTATGTGAAAAAGCGCGAATCAGGTTTTTCACCTTATAGCAAGTGATTTCGAATATTATGTATAGGTTTTATTTAGTCTACACACACATCAGGTCTTCTCTGTCACCGAATGGGAGAGGGGAAACGGTTTCAGGGCCTTGCCCTCTGATCGTTGCGATCTTCTCCATCCACGACTATGGATGCCTTGTAAAACGAATTTCCACCGTGGGTGATGGATAATAAGGGGTTAGAGGGGGTTCGGCGAGAGAGGATGAGCTTATGGCTGCCCGGGCGATCAACCCAGTCAAGTGAGACCCATTACGAGGGAGGCCCAACTTAGGTGATCAGCCGCCTCGGCAGCCGCGTTTTTTAGTCTATATTAATCTCATTATCTCTTGCCTTATATACAATTTACATACTACTTAATAATTGTACCTGGACTATAAAGAAGAATCCAATACAGACACGTGATCATGATGGCCACTGTGATAGTCAAGTTGTAAAACAACCAGTACATGCTCACGTACCAAGGCAATTCACTTCCATCTGAAACAGTAAACAATATAAGTATTAAAAACAATATATTTACTTAAATAATAAAAAAAAGTTGGTGTTTTTTAAATATTATCCACACTTATACTATAAATGTTAATGTCTGTCTGTTTGTCTGTTTAATGTAAAATTTAGAATGTAAATATTAAAAATTACTGAGTCAAACATAGGCTATTTATATTTTCAAAGATCAACATTTAAAGGGTAGAAATAGGGGATGAAAGTTTATATGAAAAATCTTTACAGCTTGGCCGATTGTAATGAGTTTTGACATAAGTATAGTTGATAATGAGTTTTGACATAAGTATAATTAAATATAGGTTACTTTATTTTTTAAAAATCCACCCCTGAGGGTTAAATTTTAACGGAACAGCCATCTAGTACACGCGGCGAAGCGTAGAGCGGGAAGCTAGTCTCTAAATAAACTTCTTGTGTATTGTGTTTAAGGGCTTATTCTTTTATTAATCGGTACACACATTGTATGAGCAATCACTTTAGTGTACTTACCTATAATACTATTTATTATTTAATACATCGACACCGCAACTTATTTACAAAATATATATTTTTTATTGCTATAAGATATCTACGGTGTGTAGTAATACTAATAAATAATAAATAATCATAATTGAAAACTGTGTATGAACACTATGTATGTTCATTTATTACAGTTATTACATAAACTATGATGTTGACTTAATAGGAACATTGATTCTTCATAATTCTACTTCCTATAAAAACATTATACCTAAATGTGAAAGTGTGAGAATGGAGGTATGGATGTTTGTCAGTCTTTGACGTAAAAAGTACGGAACAGATTCAGATTAAACTTTACTATAAGGGCATACATATGTATTCTGATATATATCAGAATACTCAAAAACGTGAGCTTATTCATTCATGAATCTAAGATGTTAGTGAATTTATATTTTTTTGGAATCTTTGCGTGTTTTACGTCTACCTTAGTAGTACCGCAACCCAATAGAGGGATGGTTTTTCAAAATTAGTCCTAAATAAAAGTCCACGAAAAAATATTTTGTGTGAAACAATTATATCCAAAATGATGAGTTAAAAAATATATTCAGCATTAATTGTATTCTTTTTTACAGTGCACATTTTACAATAAGTTTTAATATAATTCTTATCCAAATTGATACTTATCTGATTACATTTGCCGCTTAGAGTATTTCATGTAAATGAACTTAGTCTTTTACACAAAGTAATTTTGCCGAACAATTTAAAAATAGTTACCATCTTTCTTTATTTTTTCTTTTCGTTTATAATAATATTAATACCTATTATAAAGTCTGTATTTAGTAAAAAAAATAACTTTAACTTATCTCTTTAGTTTTTGAGTTTTGCTATAATTGCTAAATTGTATGTAGGTAATTGTAGTTTTATGAGGACATAAATCATTACTTGATTCATGAAGTTGAACATTTATTATATATTTAACAACAATTAGAAAATTCCAAAAGTTGGCAATTTCTTTTTGTTTACATTTATATATCTATCATTTATATATAATACTTATATGTTATTTAAAAGTATGGAACTAGAGAAGGAGAGAAGTACCGATTTGCAAAGTGTTATGTATTATAAGTGTTTATCGTAAGACTTGTGGATGCGTTGTTGTCCTTGGGGGAGAAGGATGAGTGGGAAATAGGATAGCTGGGTTACAGGTCTTTGAACCGGAACACATCATCAAACTCTTCACATCAAACTCCTACCACCGAGTTACTAGGTTACCCGTCTTTTACGCGATATTAAAAAGCAGTGTATTCTTAGTAATTTTTAACAGTATTCCAAAGCAACAGTCGTATGCAAAATACCTCTACATTGAAAAGTAGCGGGAGAATATATTTAAAATAAATAAACCCTTGCGGGCCGCATAAAACAGAGGCGAGAACCCCTGATTTTGAGCATTATTGTACTGACATTGCATAGAAACAACAACATTAGAGTTATGGATGCGTTGCCAGCCTTAGGCATGTAGGACAGAAGGAGGGAGGAAGGATGGGAATGGTGGGAATATTGTAAGCATGTCATAGAACCAGAACACATAATCAGATGTTTGGCGGTTCGTCTTTGACACAATAGTGTTTGCGAGCCAGTCGGAGAACAAATCTCCTACCACCAAGTAGGGGTTACATGCCTTTTACGAGACGATTCCCAGCGGCGGAGGGGAATTGTTTTCATAACGCCCACGGGGGAAAATATTATATTTATATTTTAATATATCTTAAGTAGCTATGTAGAGGAAAAATATATTAAATATTAAAAATTATTTGTAATTTTATTTTCCTTTCTACATGTAAATACACATTTCGTATTTCTACTTCATTTACATTATTATCAAACATAGGTAATTTCATAAAACCTACGTAATACCATAATAAGTAAAGTTATAGTGGCACAATTTGTTTTTACATACCTTTTTTTAAATATTTACATAATTATCGACAGTCACATAGTTTACTCGAAAGATACATGTATAAATAATTAATATTTATGAAAAAGATACAGTCATTTTATTATAACGTAACACTAGCATGTGGGCCAACAAGTGACGGCAATCGACTTCGTCGTTACATAGTAATACGGCGATGAATACGTGAATAGAACGAGAACAAAACCATGTTTGCTGTACATAAAGCGGTGATAAAATAGCTGTGCGAAGTCCTCGTAAGCATTCAGCGAAATGCAAACATTGCATTCGCTAGGTATATTCGTTCGTTCGGAGCTCGAAGGCTCTTCGGCTTTTAAGTGGTATTTGTTAAATCGTTTTGTTTATTAGTAATATATTTCGACATAGCATAAGTGCGTTTACAAAATATTTGAAAATTATATATTCGTATGTATATACGGAAGTTAAGGTCTTGTTTAATAAATAATGAAGCATTATACAGGTCGTCGTGGCGCAGTGCGACAGCATCGGGATATAAACGTGATGGTTGGGGATTGGCTATCGACTCGTGGGAATGATAGCTTTACGCTGTATCCCGCATACAGGAGTAAAGACACTCCGTCCCCCACTTTCCACCTAATTCGGATGCATTGCGTGTTAAGTGGCGGAACTTAACGCCGCGCTTTGCGTCGACACCAGAGCGAAGAAAATGGAAATATTAAATATTTCTACTCTTCGAGTGGGGATCGAACCCACAACCAACCTAAAACTTGAATGATATTAGTAATTTCCATTTCTACGCTCTGGTATGGACGGACGAATGGAGTGTCTTAAATCTAGGTTTTCTCTGATTAGCCTACTATGCTGGAAAAGTGTAAAACTGTAGTTGAAGCATTATAGGTAGTCTAATTTATAACAGGAGTTTATCACAATGTTTAACACATTGTGATAAACAGCATATATAAAGTATAGTAGTAATTTAATTATAAAATTTATCGATTACTACTTGATAACGCCCACTGGGTCTGAAGTTAGGGTTCAGTTTCAGGCTAAGAATAATCCTATAATAGTATTTATGTGGTAGATCTGATTAACACATAGATCGTTCAAGCTGTTATGTGAATTCCGTACTTGTACTAATTTACTTGTGATAAAATAACGAATATTATTATTTTTTCTCATATATTTTCCATGTACAGACATTGACAGCTGAAAGTTACGTTTTTGTTACAAGATTTTGATACTTAATTATAGGCAATGTTTTTACGTCCAATGAAACCAACTCCAATAGTGTTTCAAATACCCGTTTACTTTAATATTAACTAAATTACCTTTTTTTTTCAATACATAATGTAACAAATTTTTACTTCATTGTAGGTTTTTTTTAGCTTTACGCTGTATCCCGCCACACAGGGTAAACAGAGGGAGCCTAGTGATAATACACTCCGTTCCCCACTTTCCGCCGAATTCTGAGGCATTGCGTGTTAAGTGGTGGAACTTAACGCCGCGCTTTAGCTCTGATACCAGAGTGAAGGGAAAGGGAAAATGGAAATTTTTCCACTCCTCGAGTGGGATTCGAACCCATAACCAGTCGTTTACAGTCACACGTTCGTGCCACTGCGCCACGACTGGTCATTGTAGAATTGCCTCTTAAAAATATATTAACCAAACAAATTTACCAATAATGCTTAAAATTTTGTCTTTGTGACCTCGAAAATCTCATGCAGAGCCAGTAATTATGTATGATATACCTACAATAAACGTAAATAACGTTTGCATAATTTTCTAAAGTACGTAATCATAATTATTAAGCGATATTAAATATGTATATAGCAAATTTTTTGGATTGTTAATATTAATAAAATTAATTTATTTAGGTATAGAAAATATAAAGTGTGCTGTAAGTAAGTATTATACAATCATAATTTTTAATATATCTTATTGATGCCATATTCATTTTGTGACTGTAACGGATATGGAATTACCCAAAGCAAAATATTGAGAGAGGAAAACAACAGAGGTGGGCTTTTTATATGAACGGCATAACTTTCACATCCTGTGAGCTACTTTAGATACTTTAAATAAAATTATTTTTAATTAAAAGAAAGGCCAGTTTTTAAGTAGTATTTAGTTCAGAACTTAAAAAGCTCAGGCCCTCATTAAGTATGTAAAGAAAATACTAACCTGGAAGTTTTTTGAATATGGCGCAACAGGATACTAGAAAGCCGCTGAGTGTTAATAATGTCACAAGTAATAGGCCCCAGTTCGTAAGATATATCAGCCAGTAGGGGCTGGCTCCGCTCCACAGAGACCACGTGAATATGCTGACAGCTATACAACTCAGGAGCAGCCGCACCATCAGCATGGGCAACGGAGAATCTCCTCGTTGCCATGATGTCAAATAAAAATCACTTAATTTACCGTTAGTGGAAACCCATAAGTCCGAGAGTGATATTCTCTGGCTAAACAATTTCACCATCTTAGACTAATTTACGAATTTATTGAAAAAAAAATAGTCAAAATAAATAGTCCACTTCAAAACACTCAGATGATAACAGTTTCGCAACACATCGTGGAATAAGATGACTATGAGACCTGAACAGATTTCTTATCGATGAAGTATCATTCATTATCTACACAATAATCTAACATAGAAGTATAATATCAGCTATGCGGTTGTAAAATATAATTCAACTATAATAACATGTATTAATACTATTTTGCTGATAAACTTTATATTTTAATTGTTCACTTCAGGTGGCACGTATTTTTAACTTAAACAAAGGCGAAAACGGTTAGCAGGAGAGCGGTAAAGGTGACTGCGCGCCGCAGCCGCACTCGGCGGTGCACTTGCGTAAACTGTCCTGTTTTATGTAATCAGCTGATTTGCAGATCCAAACTGGTTGTTATGTCTCAATGTCAAGAAATGTGCCGTAACACTTGTATTGGTTAACTTCAAGCACCACCATTGACTAACAAGTAGCTACTTAACGCTTCACGTTTACTACGTTCATTCAAAAATCGGTCTAACAATATATATACTTTTATATATACTTTTTACTGAATATATTTTAATAAAATTAAAGAAAGGTACTGTGACTAAGACTTTGTATATATTTCTGGCTAAATAAATTAATTAATAAATATAAAGTGGAAGGCAAAATAGCTAATTAAATCAATGCACTGAACTAAGTTTATAGGTAATTGGATGGGTAATTAATTCTTGGTTAGACTCATATTATTGATGCTAGAAGCAATTATCTAAGTAGGTAATTCATGACTTCATTATGAATTGGCACAGTTTTATCTATCAATAGATTGTTTAAATTCCGTTTTGAAATGTACGTTAACTTTTAGTGTGCATAGAATGGAAATTGGATTATTTGAACGCAATATTAAGTTAGGGAATTTTATTTGAATATAAAGTTATTTAAAACAAGAATTTGCAAAGCGTTATCTAAAAGTTTTAAAATATGTAGTAAAAAATTATCTTAACTTAGGCAGGTATATAGGCACATACAAAACATGTTATTTTTGAAGTAACATAATTTTTAAATCATAAACTGACATTAGGCACTGAGTAAAGTCGATGTGGATCTTTACTTACTTTTTAATCACAAAACATCATTTTTGTAATTTAAAAAAGTATTAATTTTGGGTAAATTTGCCTATGTCAGTTGTCCTTTACCTTAAAGAAGAGCAATGCAAACGTTAATGCAAAATGAATAAATTAATATCATGCCTAGAATATGAGGTAGTGGTTTGGGGAGACGGTGGGCCTTAGACCCACAAGATTTCGGACCTAATTGGGAAGTAAAATAAAATTATTTGAAAGTATTATGTAGTTTTTACTGGCCGTTCTTGGGTCCCGTAACCGTACTCTAGAACACGCTTCACGGGTGTTCGCATTTCACGAAACTGACAATAATCAAAGTTTGTAAAAAAACTATATGTACCTACGTATAAAAAGTAAGAGAAAAAAGTAATAAATACATAATTAAGCATTTGGAACAGTTACGCTACGTTACTTCCAACGGCTTAAGATAGAAATACAATGACTGTTTATTGAAGTAACGAGTGTGAACAAAGATATCTGACAAAAGTGTGACCTTAATGGATCTCAGAAGGTTAACATTTATAAATAATATATAGATAATCTTATTAAACATTAAGCAACAATATTCAGATAACTATTAGAAACTCGTTTCCAAAAAATATATATAAAACTTTAATATTAAATATATAAAACTTTTGTATGTACCTATATCTTATACATATATGTATTTAAACGAGCAATTCTTGTATATATGTATATAATCAGGATCTCGGAAAAGGCTCCATGGGTTTCGGAGGAGAAAAATTGGTCTAGCAAGGTTTCATTTTATTTATTTATTTATTTATTTATTATTAGGGAAACATACAGCATATCGTATATTACAACTTAATATAATGATCATATTTTTTAACACTCATGCCAGTTAAGTTTCCACTACTGTTTTAACAAGGAAGTGGACTAACTTTGATGTTACATAAAATATAACTATTTATAACAAAGTAAAATTTTAACGTAATATGGTTGATTACTAATAAGTATTTTTCACAAGATTATGAAATTTACTTAAACTATTTTTAAACAGATCAATGTGGTTGTATTTTCTATTATGACTATTACAAGACCTTAGAATAAAAGAATTTTTGAAATAATTAGTTTTACAAATAGGTATTGAAAAAGTATCCTGAGAGCGAGCGTTAAAACGAGGACATTTAAATAAAATCTTACTGAGCAGATATGGAGAATCAATTAAATTATTTAATATTTTGTAAAGAAACATTTGGTCTCTTTGTTCTCTACGTTCTTCAAGTGGCAAAAAGACAGATTCAGGAAAAGTAAATTTGTATCGCAATCTCCTGATAAATTTGTTTTGTATATTTTCAATTAAGTTGACATATTTTGTATATTGTGGATTCCAAACAGTTGATGCATACTCTAAATGTGATCTAACGAAAGCATTGTACAAAAATACAAAGGTATGAATGTTTTTAAAATCTGCCCCTTGCCGAAAGATAAATCCAAGCATTTTATACGACTTCATCACTATTTTCTCAATATGCTTATCGAATATGAGTTTGTTGTCTAGTTGTACCCCAAGGTCTCTCACCTCGGTTACCCTTTTTAATTTAGTATTAAATATGGAATAGTCAAAAATTATTTGTTCTTTTTTTCTCGAAAACGTAATTACACAACACTTGTCAACATTAAGCTGCAAATTATTAGCAATGCAATATTGTCCTAATTTATTTAAATCCTCTTGTAAATGAAAACAGTCTTGATTATTTTTTATTATCTTAAAAATTTTAGTGTCATCAGCGTATAATAAAACTTGAGAATTTTTGAAACATTTAGTTACGAACATTTAGTTACGAACAAAAAGACATTTTAAAAAAATGTCTTTTTCTCTGTATTTTTAGGGAATTAAAAAAGCGACTAAAATATCATTAATATACGACTGTCAGTTTTGCAGTATTGTCGTGATAATAGCTGTGTGATTTTAGCTCAGCTTTCAGCAATTTACAAACGAGAAGTCCACGGTTCAGTTCTGACATACGTACTATTCTTTTTTTTGTTTTAAGTTATTATATAGTTTACTTTTAATTGTGTAGTTTTAATTTATTAGATTCTTTATTTATTTTATCATTTTTTTTTGGTAATAATTATTTCAAAATAACGATTTCTCAAAATGAATACCGAATGGAGCTCGGTCACCAGATATCAATTGTCCAATTAATATACGATATCTGGGTCAGTGGTGTGACTGTAAAGCGACTGGTTGTGGTTTCGATTCCCACTCGAGGAGTTGAAATATTTAATATTTCCATTTTTTTTCGCCCTGGTGTCGAGGCTAAGCGCGACATTAAGTTCCGTCACATAACACGCATTACCTCCTGTAACTGGTCTCCCTCCCTTCATCAAACTCATCCCTTGATCTGAAATGTTTGAAAATATATTAATCAAATCATGCCTTGGCTCATGATACGTCTTGTGGTTAGGACCTTTATTGTTATGTATTTAAGTAACTCAAGTTCTTTTTGAGATTCAGAGATAACAGTGTTAGGAAATTCTACGCGTAATATATTAAATACATTTAATAAGCCATCAGAAGGTAATCTTTTTTTAATTATAATTGCCATCAGAAGGTATAGACTCATTTTATATATAAATTAGCCATCAGAAGGTCTTCCTTCTTAATTATTAGTTTGCCATCAGAAGGTATAGACTCATTTATATATTAATTAGCCATCAGAAGGGTTCTAGACATGCAAGTATCTAACACAAACTATCCGTTGCAATCACCCAGAGCTCGTCCGAGGAAAAGCCCTAGGATCGTCTCATTTATCTCTCACTTACAACTATGCAAGATAGCTATATTAAGAGAAAAATGGCCGTGTGGCCCCGCCCCGCCACTTGCCGTGAGTTCCGTCCGATCGGCGGATCCGACCGATCATATTGAACCCTCCGAGACACAACGAAACAGTTCACGTATATGATACTTACGATGCCTTAGCAAACGATCAATTATTAGTTAGCTGTCACGTCATGTTTGTTAAGTTTGTGTGTGATCTTTCTCAAAGGTACTTGTTACGCTTATTATATATATTTAATTAGTTGTACATTGGTTTGTGAGGCCAATGTAATTCGTCGGGTTGTGAAGCCGATATACGTCACTGGTTTGTGAGACCAATGAATTCGTCGGGTTGTGAAGCCGATATACGTTACTGGTTTGTGAGACCAATATAATTCGTCGGGTTGTTAAGCCGATATACGCCACTGGTTTGTGAGACCAATGAATTCGTCGGGTTGTTAAGCCGATATACGTCACTGGTTTGTGAGACCAATGAATTCGTCGGGTTGTTAAGCCGATATACATTAATGGTTTGTGAGACCAATGTCACTGGTTCGCATATCAGTTCGAACGCACAACCACACGGTGGCCGATTAAGTTAAATAACCGCACAGCACACGCGTTGCAGTAGTTTGTCAAAACCAACATTTAAACTCAGTGAATGTTACACCGACATCAGTTATCAGATTGCTATAAGCTCCCTGAACCTACGACAGTCGCATGTCACACGTTATACCACAATCCGACTTTGTACAAGCATCGCTTACGCAACGCAAGACAGCATCAGAAAGGATACAACAAACCAACGTCGCTATAGCGGATCACTTTACCAAACATGTTGGCCTCGGTGCTGCAAAGCTACATTGATTGTGTCACCGACATCGTTTATCAGTAAGCTATAAGCTACCTGAACCCACGACAGTCGCATGTCACACGTTATACCACAATCCGACTTTGTACAAGCATCGCTTACGCAACGCAAGACAGCATCAGAAAGGATACAACAAACCAACGTCGCCATAGCGGATCACTTTACCAAACATGTTGGCCTCGGTGCTGCAAAGCTACATTGATTGTGTCTCCGACATCGCTTATCAGTAAGCTATAAGCTACCTGAACCCACGACAGTCGCATGTCACACGTTATACCACAATCCGACTTTGTACAAGCATCGCTTACGCAACGCAAGACAGCATCAGAAAGAATACAACAAACCAACGTCGCTATAGCGGATCACTTTACCAAACATGTTGGCCTCGGTGCTGCAAAGCTACATTGATTGTGTCACCGACATTGCTTATCAGTAAGCTATAAGCTACCTGATCCCACGACAGTCGCATGTCACACGTTATACCACAATCCGACTTTGTACAAGCATCGCTTACGCAACGCAAGGCAGCATCAGAAAGGATACAACAAACCAACGTCGCTATAGCGGATCACTTTACCAAACATGTTGGCCTCGGTGCTGCAAAGCTACATTGATTGTGTCACCGACATCGCTTATCAGTAAGCTATAAGCTACCTGAACCCACGACAGTCGCATGTCACACGTTATACCACAATCCGACTTTGTACAAGCATCGCTTACGCAACACAAGACAGCATCAGAAAGGATACAACAAACCAACGTCGCTATAGCGGATCACTTTACCAAACATGTTGGCCTCGGTGCTGCTAAGCTACATTGGCTGTGGCACTGACATCGCTTATCAGTAAGCTATAAGCTATAACCGAACCCTGACAGTCGAGAGACAGTACATGCATCGCCCCTGTACATGTAGTTTATATTTGTTTTTTTTAAGATTTACACATTCGTATGAGATCGTGCCAATTATTGCCATAAAATACCCAGCTATCAAACGCCATATTAATATCTTATTATTATTATTTGTACTACATGCATCGCCCCTATACATGTAGTACATATTTATATTATTTTAAATTTCATACATTCGTATGAGAATATTTGCCATAAAATATGTTATTATTCAATGCATCATTTATTTTTATTTAATAAATATTATTTACACTCGCAACTTTCAATTAATTTATAAATTTATAATATTTAGGAAAATGTAAACTATAGTGTTTATACAACACTATTTTAAGATGGCGCCGCCATACGCCAAATGCTTTAATTAATTTGTACTGCAAATTATATGTTTTCTTTTTCATACAACTAATATTTAAAATATTTATTGCCTTTAATACTATTATATTACTTAGTTATTATTATTTTAATATTCATTTCAATATTCGCTTTTGTTATTTTTATATTATTAATGTAAAATAAGAACTCACCAAGAAATTCTTCATAATTAACAAATATGCATCTTACCAAACTTGTATATTATAAAATTATTATATTTCGATCACTTTGCATTTAATATGTTAAATTTATTTATTAAATATCCATTTCCTTGTATTCAATTTATAATATTTGCAATTTAATATCAATAATTTTCAGAGCGTCACTTTTACCGACGCCACGCTCCCGCCATCCTCCCTTTCTCTTTCTATTCCATTTTTAAAAATCATAAACTATAATCGGCCAGCAACTCATACAGCCAACGTTGCTTTTTCTGAAAATATTAATTAAATATTTTTTTATTATTTGTTTAACCTATTCCATAAAATTGTATATATTTTTTTATTATTATTAAATTATATTATTTAATATTTTTTTATATTCCTACGTTTATTTATACATAGTATGTATCGTTACACTGGGAATTCGGTGGAAAGTGGGGAAGTATAAGTAAATTTTTGTATAAGCTTCCATCTCCTCTTTCAACTCTTCAGTTGATTTAAAAAAATCGAATTGTGTTTAAATCTGTCTAACTAAACGTGAAAACGTAACAGACAGACAGTCAGGCAGACTTTTTCATTTATAATATTAGTATGGACGAATGTCGATTTGGTTACTTTTTGACTTTACCAGCGACGGTTGTGGCGGCACCTATATTATTGTAATATACAGTGCTACGACTGAGTACATTTTTAAAAAAATGTGTCATTTAACATACAAGGGACAGAACAATGCTTAATTGATGATTGTAATTCCAAAAGGTATAAAATTTGTATTATACATAGTACAAACTATTAAATTGAATGAAGTTTATGAAGTATCTACATATAAGAGCCTTTGAACTCTGGCAGAAATAAATTGTTGTTATTTATTTAACTTTTTGTATTAATTAAAATATTTTATTAATACAATTATTACAATTATTATTTTTTCCAAAGTACTATTTACTCAGTTCGAAACTGGATTCTATTATTATTATTAATACAATTATTATTGAATTGATAAAAATATTTTTTACTTTTTGACATTTTAAAATGTTTCACTTAGAAAATTGAAAAAGACATTTAGAAAACTAATAAAAATTTGAACGCATGGCAAAGCAGTCAGAGCGCTTGGCCGGTTTCCGAGAGGTATTCTGAATGCCTTTTTCAAAATATTTTTTCTATTATAGTAATCTAATTCATGTTTTTACAAACACAGCATATTAATTTTGCACATAGTATATAGCAAATGAACGCAAAATAATTATAATTAATGCTTATTGATTTTCGTTACTCAGTTTAGTAATTAATATGAAAATTCTAGGTAATTTATTTTTTTATGTTACATTAAGTACTAAGGGCTAAAGGTTCTAACTTACATCGAAGAAGTATTTATAAAATTATAATGTTGCCCTTTTCTCGGATTAGAATAGAAAATATTATTGTTTATATAACACAAAATATATTATGTACCTGTGTAAAAAATCTGTAACATAAGGCGATTTTATTGCTTCAAGTATTTTTTACAGACAAGTTTAACCTGTGGTAGGATAAAGTCACACTGCAGATTAAAGTGCAGACAACTTGTTTGTCTAGGTTCATCAACCGCCGCGGTGGATGCACAACAGCATATAGTGTCTCTAAATGGAATGATAAAGTAGACTAGGGGAATTTGGTCTAGATATCGACAATATGTAAAGTTGAAATAAAATGATATAAAATAATATAATCTTTTTAAGTTTTTTATTAACAAAAAAAATCATTAACCTTAAAACCTTAATTTAAATATTCGACAAAATCATGCAATATCAGTTTGTTGTGGTATATTAGTCCTTAGGGGTATTCCTTCGTCGACGTGCACTGTGACTGAAGGTCTGATGAGACGTTTGGCGATGCTGTCCCGAGCTATTGCAAGACCTATGGTAACAAAGTGAAGGACGACTAGAAGTAATCCTGTGATGAGTACAACTACTGTAGTTGATCCCGGTTGTTCCCAGTTCACTACTGGATACACCCACGGGTCCCCAAGCCTAAAAAAAATTAGCAGTGTAAATTTAAGGTAATAGGCATATTATTTAGGCTTTAATAACACTGTTTTATCTATTTTTCAATCCTAGATGTTTGCGGATCTTATTAAAGAAAATATTCCTAACAAATACGTATAATACTTATTTTTAAAGATTTACCTCTTCTTAAAGTTTGTGTCAGACTAAATTTTCACCTTCTAAATATCCGCTTACAAATGTACTATTTTAACAGTTAAGTATTTATTAAAGATTTAACCGATTAAAACGATAAATGACATACTTGAAACTTATATGTGTTCCACTTCAGTTATATCATAATTATACATGTTGTGTGTTATATATATTTACAAAGGTGAAAGTTGTTAAAATTGTATATAAAGTAAGAAATATTAAATATATATATTTTTTTACTCAATAGAAACCCCATCGTGAACACCAATACAATTTTGCCAAAATGTGTCTGTTGCTGTGTATTTTGTTTTCGAGGCGTAGTTGAAAACATGTCTGTATAAACTATAAGTAGTACGTGAATCTTGTAAGGCATAAGTTCTGTTCGGGTGAATGTACATTAGTTTTTTTTTCATATACTATTTATGACATAAATATGAAATTAGATGAAATATTTTTATTAATTAAAAAATGGAGGGAAGCCGTGGTGCAATGGGATATCGTCTGACCGTAACGCGATGGTTGTAGGTTCGATTTCCTCTTGAGGGAGGGACTATATTTAAATGTTGATTTTCCGCTTTGGTAGCTAAGACAAAGCGCGGCGTTGAGTCTCGATTTAGGGGGAAATTGGAAGACAAAGTGTCTTAACACTAGATCCTATTTGACTATCCGGCGCTAGCGGAAAAAGCGTGAAGCTGCAAAAAATGGAAATCGAGTGTTGCAGCGTTTGACTGCATACGCGATGGTGGAGGGTACGATTCCTGTTTGGGAGATTATATTTAAACTATTTTCACTCCTCATACTCAACCACATCATAAAGCAAAGCGCGTCGTTGAGTCCCACAACTTAATAATGGTATTGAATTTCGGGCAGGAGGTCTTTTCACTTACTAACCTTTTAAAACAACATATTTTACTTAGTTCTACTTATTCGCTACAAAGAAAAAATAAAATTAATGAAAAGTTCACGTATTAGCACATATTCGAACACGTGCATATATCTTAATCTGAACAAAAACATTAAATAAAGAGGATGTGCGTGATACATTACACAAAGCCATTGTTTTGAATTATAGACGTTCATGTATTGTTCTCATAATAAAAATATTTTAATATTTATAAACTTACGGGTTCTTGCCACCGGCTAGATAGTATATAATACTGAAGAATACGTAGGTCAGTGCGAAGGCAAACGGATGGACTAAATGCAGGAATCGCGTTGGGTGGGAGGAACTTATGAGGTGTAAGAACATTATTATAGAGTTTACTCCGTGGATTGCTACGTCCAAGGCCGCGTTGATTTCTTCTAAGAAATCATCTGAAAAGAAAAAATGTATACGTTTAGTATTTTAAGTTATATCTATCTGATTTAAAAAAAAATAATCATAAGTGAATTAAGCCAAATTACACTATTATTATTCTTTTATTCGTTCTTTTATTCTTTTTCTTAATTTAATGTGGCGTGCAAATAAAGTAAAAATAATAACGCAAAATATTTTTTTGAATATTCCAATAAAAAATATTAGACAACAACACAAGAAGAATAATTAGAAGTTAAAAATTTTTGTCGGTGTTTAGATTAATTTGCATATAATTTATAAAAAAAAAAAAAAAATAAATAGCTTCACGCTATATCCCGCACACAGCAGGGTAGGCAGAGGGAACCTAGTGTTAAGACACTCCGTTCCCCACTTTCCGCCGAATTTGGAGGCATTGCGTGTTAAGTGGCGGAACTTAACGCCGCGCTTTACCTCTACACCAGAGCGAAGAAAATGGAAATATTAAATATTTCCACTCCTCGAGTGGGAATCGAACCCACAACCAGTCGTTTACAGTCACACGCTTGTGCCACTGGGCCACGACTGGCCACATATAATTTATTTGAATTTAATTGTTCTTATACCTGTTACAAGTTCAATTCTATATAAACTTGTTTTATAAATTTAGCTATTTAGCAAAAAATATTTATTTTTTCAGCTCTACGCATAGGGAGGGCCCTATGCGGAGAACTCTATACAGAACTTAGTGTTAAGACACTTAGTTCTTCACATTTCGCCTTAATCGAAGATACTGTGTGTTGAGTTGTGGAACTCAACGCCGCGCTTTATCTTGTCACCAAAGCGGATAAAAATTATTTCAATTTTCAAATATACTGAATCCACAACCTTCTTGTCGGCAGCCAGACCCTGTCATACTGCGCCAAGATGGCCTCTAAAAACATATTTGTAAACAAAGTTTTGTTTGCTTTCGAGATTTTTTATACAAAAAAAAAAAATAACACTTTCAATTACGAATTTATTGATATACAAAAATGTAAATTTAGAAAACAACGTTTTAACAACATACTACAGTACGTAGTCTCAGGTCTACTTATAGTTAGGCAAAGTTTCATATTTACCTTTTACTTATCATACAGTATAAAGCCTATAATCCTTAATTTTCAAATATTAAAATAGTAAAACAGCCTCGATTAATTCATATAAAATGGGCCTTTTTTATAATCTTCTTATATAATTATTAAGACACGCAAAGGCGTTTTATAGCATAAAATAACAAAAACCAATTATTTTAGTCTTACTACTTACCACTATACAGTATGGCCCAATAAAAAACGGTGATCAGAAAGGCCAATGGGACAGAAACGTTATGGAGTACCCAAAATGTCTTCACATACCAAGGTAAACTAAATTCGGCGCCTGTAAGTAAATAATAGAACTATTTATGTTAAGCTTTTAATAGCATTTTTTTTATTAGGCGCTTATAACAGTTTTGGAATTATAAGTTAAATAAATGTAGCTTTAAGCAATATTTATATCATAAGAGAAACTTACTTAAAGGCCCAGAGAAGTATCTTTTAGCGGAAATTGCTGCTCCAAATCCAGTAGATAGAGTCATAAGTGAAAGACCCCAATGTGTTAAGTAAATGAACCAGTACCCAATAGGCACTGTACTAGTGCAATAAAACGAGAATGAAGTTATCACTATAGCCAAGGATGTGAGGAAAAGTAACGTCCTGAATACCAACAATGGGAAAGGAGACCGGGTTGTTTGCCACACACTGATGTAGAACTCCGACGGCCTACTGTGTTCTAGGCCAATCATAAACAATCGGCATTCTTTTTTAAAATAATTAACAATTGCACTCATGTTAACACCGGTAACCCAACCCTCACAATAGCACTACGATACACCGTTATCAATAGAAACCATACCATATCTACCAATATGAGTTATCGTGTGACTCAATACTATGTTATCAACGCCAAATTTTATCTGTTGCATTTCTTTGATTTCCAAATAAACGATTAGGTACTGTGAAGAATGACTTCATTCATTCGAATTTGATTTACCGTTTTCTAACCACTAAGATAGAGTTACCTACTTATTATTATGAATACAATATGATTTTAATTAAACGTGAACACGTTAATTCCAATAGATAAAAAAAGATGACGGTGGTTCTTTAGCTTAGTTAAACCAAGCGCCAATAAATATAATTAGTTCAACCAAGCGACAAGCGCCAATAATGTATTCAGCAAATATTTAAGAACGAGCATTGCATACAATTTCCGTAAACAAGAAGAATGTCCATTTGGTTTAGGTACATACAGATTCTTCTTGTTTTCGGTGGAAGAAGTAACATAAGTAGGGGAACAATGTATGAGATGATCCATTGAGGATAGATAATTCTTTAAGATTTAGCTTATAATCCATACTTATATTATAAATGCGAAAGTCTGTGTGTCTGTCTGTCGCGCTTTCACGGCTAATGTACCTGTCCGATTTGGATGAAATTTAGAATGAAAGTAGTAAATAATCACATGTCTAAACATAGGCTACTTACTTTTTCATAAATGAACCCTTAAAGGGTTGAAATAGGGGATGAATGTTTATATAAAAAACTAAACCGCTTGACCAATTGTAAGGAATTTTGAAATAAATATAGTTGATAATCAAAGGTCAAACATAGGCTACTTAATTTTTCAAAAATCCTACCCCGAGGGTTGCAACATACCGAAACAATTAGGAAGTCCACGCGGCGAAGCCGCGAGCGGGCCACTAGTATTACATAATTTTAAAACATAAATGTTCTAACCAAAAATATAAAAGAATACGAATATAAACTCTTAATCTTAAAATTATTTATTAACAATTTATATTCATTGTTTATCATTTTTCTTGATCGAAATATAGCGAAAATTACACCACTAAACATATAACAGATTCTTCTTTTCTTTAATAACATTGTTTAAGAGAATGATCTTGTACATATGTATATGTACTTATATATGGACAAGATAATTCGGTGTATCCTATATAAACAATAATCATTCAATTATTTACATGTTTAAATTAAAACCACTTTACTCATATTTTATTATAGGTACAATAGAAAAAGTTAGTTTAAAATGCGATCGAAGGAACTCAATGAACAACTAGGTCATTGTCACGTTGCAGGAAAAATAATCTAATAAAAAGCCTTTCTTGTGTAAATTCAACCATGAATATTACGTCAATGAATGTTATTTTAATAGACCCAATATTGTTGAGGTAATTAATAAAATACTTTTTAAAAAAATAAAATTTATAGGTCATTTTTTAATACTACGAATTAGGCTTAATATTAATACAAAGGATATTTAGAGCCGAACATCGGTATAAACACGGTAAGATATAACAAATATATAGATATGATACCATTGAATATCGACAAAATAAATAATAAGCATAAGTAATTTGCAACTTTATTAAAACTTTTCTAAATTATAAATGCAAATTTTATATTTCTCCATTTCCATATTTTTTTCAAAAACTGATACGCTGTTTTCTTTACGTAGCATTATTTATTACATGATGATAATAAATATTTATAATTGAATACAAAAATATATAGAGAGGTAAACGTAAAGCTATTAATATCTATATCTAATTCAATACATGTCTAACGTAAGTATAGGATAACATACCTTTGAATAACTTCGAGAACTCATTTTCGAAGATACTGAGAGAAGGCCACGTAAAAACCAAGTAGTACAGTAGAAAAAAATAAATATACGTAAATTTGCATGCTATAAAAATATTCAGGAAGTTATTTATTTAGCCTATATAAATAAAACAGATATAAATAAAACAGATATAAATAAAATAAATACTATTATTTCAGACTTTAGACATTTAACTTATGTTTTCTTAATATTAAGTAGTTAACGTGAAACTGTTCGTGTTACTTTCACAGGATTTACTAAGAGCGTCTCTAGCCACTGTTAGTAGAGCAATAATGAACTGCAGGATAATGATAAGTAGAGCTGAGATGACTATCATTATAGCTGCCACCCCTGGGTTTGCCCAATCGAGGACAGGATACACGAAGGCATTTCCCAATCTGTGGAATTATTGTTTTTGTGTACTTAAATGTTTGATATTGCTTCAACATAATGCGGAATAGACAGAGAGAATCTGAACATATGTTTAAGGGACAGATTCACTGTTATTTTCCACATAACAGGGCTATCAGAGAAAGTTTAGTGTCAAGCCTGGTGGAAATAATGATGACTTAAAACGTTTTATAAACTGTTAATAAGACTTACTGAAACTCTTTTAAAAGACCGGGTTTTATTTAAATACTAGCGACCCGCTCGCGGCTTCGCCACGTGAACTACCACTTTCATCCTCTATTGCTCTTTGGGATTGGTTTATTTTGTAAAAGGAGGGTAGTCTTTCGTCACTAATTATGTTCATGAGAAAATCATCGATACATTTAGTGCAATGTCTATATTATTTGATAACATATAGCGATAACTGTTCTAGTAAGAAAACGTACGAAATCTGCTATCATATGATAGTAGATTTCGTACATATATACCATCTGGTATATAATATTATAAACCGGTCATAATATCTTAAATAAACTTTACGCTTTTTATTTTACAATTGTGTTACTTATTGATATTAAAAAATAGCTTTACTTGCAAATAATCAATGCAATTTGACTTTGCCAGTTTATTACTTTTCTGCGGGAACTGTTTTGAATACCAGGGTAATTTTTAAAAAAAGAGAGATAGCCTATGTTTGACCTTGCCTCATTAACTATTTTCCTGAGAAAATTTATTCATTTCAGTCAAGGAGTTTAGATCTTTCATTCTCACTATATACTAAACATACATAAGTTTCATCCACTGTTTCAACCTCCTAGAGTTTGATTTTTTATAAAGTAGCCTATATTTGACCCTGCATCTTCAACAATCTTCTTTACGAATTCCCGTCAAAACATAACAAATAGAAGAGATACAGATTTTTGCATTTTTATAATAATAATTTTAATGAGTGCGGATATGTCTAATACAATGTAAATAATATGACGGCGCATTGTTAGCGCAGTCAATAGAATAAAACCTCGGAACAAGATTTGACAACTGTCAATTTGGCGGAGCGTCGTGTCGTTGGTCAGCGCAGCCATGTTGAACTGGACTTTTCTTACGTCAACGGCAAGCGCACCACGTTAGCGACGAATCGCTATAGTTCCAAGCGATCTTGTGTTTTATTATTTCGAATATTAATGAAATTGGTTAATTAAGTGATTTCTTAATTATTAGCGAGTATATTTTATTGTTTTATTTTGTGAAATTAAATTACTTTAAATTGAGACATTTGTTATTATTGTGTCGTTCTTTTGAAAAACATGGCTGATTCTGACAATGAAGGGCATTCGCCCAGATCAGAAGTGGAATACCATGCGCTACCGACCGAAGAAAAACAACCACCTGACGAAAATAGCGCCTTTAAGTTTTTAAGTAATATGGAAATCTTACTTACTCGGATGTTAGCGACAAAGCAACCACCGGTAGCAATTGCTAGCGCCCAGTCTAGTGAATTGAAACTCGTAGAGTTTAATCCAGATGATGTAGACGCGGATATAGAAGGTTGGTGTAAGATTACAGAGCTTATAGTACTGACTAAACATTTAGAGGGCGTAGATTTACTTGTGGCTCTCACTAGTGCACTGAAAGGGCGCGCAGCCTCTTGCTTGTCCAAGTTAAATTTGAATGAGCTGACATGGGAGACTGTAAAACAATGTTTAATGGCCAGATTTTGTAAACCAAAATTATTTCAAGACTACTTTGATGAAATTTTACATTTTCAAATTGGAACAAACGAAACTGCATCAGAAGCTGGTCTGCGCTTATGGAATATGATCGAAACTATACCTAAAACTCGAATGCCAGAGGATATTATAACCGGATTCGTCATATCGGTCTTATATCAGAAGGATGTTTTGATACGCCGTGAGCTAAACGCATATACTGTCACTACCAAACCTCAGCTGTTTAGAATCTTAAGGAGCATTTCCCTAAAGCGAAGATCGGAGATTACTGAAATCCAAGAGCCTGATTTAAAGCGACCTAGAATTACGGACGCAAGATTTCCTGATAAATGTCATTTTTGTGGAATCCCCGGACACCAGCAAGCCGATTGTAAAAAGCGTCTTCGAGAAGATTCTTCTGGGATGACTAAGCTGCAAGATCCTTCAACTGCAACACGTGCTTCCGAGAGAACTTCTACAGTAACCTGCTACATATGTGGTCAAGCTGGACACATAGCAACAAATTGTAAAGAAAAGGGAAAAGGCATTGGATCTACGGTAAGGAAAGAGGTCAATGTCTGCGAACAACGGCAGTCGAGGGGCACCTTGAGAACGTCATCCGGTGAGTCAGTCGCCATTTCGTTTGATAGCGGTCTTGCTCGTTGATAAACGAGAGCTATTCTAGTAAGTTTCCAGGTACTGTGCGCAATGATCTCGTGTATCTTACGGGCATTGGCGGTGATGAAATAAAATCACAGATTTTAAGTGAGGTTTATCTTGAAAATTTTATAAAACTCTTGACATTTCATGTAGTACCAGACTCAGACGGTGTGAGCGTTAAAATTAATAACGAGAACTTGCGTCCAGTACCACGGGGTCATGACGGGTTAGTTGAAATATCTACTAGTTTGATGATTGAAGAAGAGGCCATGACGGCGCCGGAAGGGTAGTCACCTCAACAGACCGAATAGCTGTGATACATTGGTAGGTACGTGTAATCTGTAAGCATTGTTCGCATAAAGTTTGTGAGTCAACTATGTTGGCACGTTGAGTGAGAGGAGTCATCGAGTAACGTGGTGTGTGGAAGGTGGTCGAAAGGATAATGTCGTCCGGGCCATGCAGCTGATAGCGGCTGGTCGAAGGGACACATTCATCCGGTCCAACCTTAAGTGTGCATTGGTCGAAGGGACAGTGTCGTCCGGGCCAAGCACGTGTTGCTGGTCGAAAGGACACACCCGTCCGGTCCAATCTTATGTGTGCATTGATCGAAGGGACAGTGTCGTCCGGGCCATGCACGTGTTGCTGGTCGAAAGGACACACCCGTCCGGTCCAATCTTATGTGTGCATTGGTCGAAGGGACAGTGTCGTCCGGGCCATGCACGTGTTGCTGGTCGAAAGGACACACCCGTCCGGTCCATTCTTATGTGTGCATTGGTCGAAGGGACAGTGTCGTCTGGGCCATGCACGTATTGCTGGTCGAAAGGACACACCCGTCCAGTCCAAATTGATATTGTGTGAGAAATTAACATGCCGATAAAGAGTGCAATGCTTGTGATTGTGATTAGAAAAAGGTGCCGTCCGGTCCATGAGTGGTCGAAAGGACACACGCTTTTCTTATTCAGAGGCAGTTATAGTTGTATGACAGTAACATTACGTCTACTAGTCATAACTTGTCAGGTTGGGCGAGCGGGTAGATTTACAGACACCCGTACGATTAATTGTGTGATTGTTACAGGACTGCAATATGATGCGCCCGAGGACGGTCGAAAGTCAGTCCGGCCGTGACGGCGCATTGTTAGCGCAGTCAATAGAATAAAACCTCGGAACAAGATTTGACAACTGTCAATCTGGCGGAGCGTCGTGTCGTTGGTCAACGCAGCCATGTTGAACTGGACTTTTCTTACGTCAACGGCAAGCGCACCACGTTAGCGCCGAATCACTATAGTTCCAAGCGATCTTGTGTTTTATTATTTCGAATATTAATGAAATTGGTTAATTAAGTGATTTCTTAATTATTAGCGAGTATATTTTATTGTTTTATTTTGTGAAATTAAATTACTTTAAATTGAGACATTTGTTATTATTGTGTCGTTCTTTTGAAAAACATGGCTGATTCTGACAATGAAGGGCATTCGCCCAGAAATATAATAGCAAATGGCGCTACCCGTTGCAGAAAACGTAGTGACATCTGTTGTCATATAGATTATATAAATATATAGATTATATAAATATATAGATTATATAAAGTTTTATAGACCGGTCAAATGTATATTTAATAAATGTTATGCTTATTTTATTTTATAATTATTTTAATTAGTGATATTGAAACAAATTTAGCTTCACTCGTGAACTATCGACATAATTTGAATATTTTTTTTTTAATTTTTATTTTTCTGCGGGAGTTGTATTGTACCGGGATTAAAACTATCCCATATGTTGCTCTAACCTCTTAGCTAACTCCATACAAAAAATCATTAAATTCTACCTGGTAGATATCAGTATACAAATAATTTACTTATATCGGTTTTTTAATTTTTTCAAAAAAACTACATGGAAATCCGGGATAAAAACTATCCTATGTGTACCTTTGGACTATAAGCTATCACCATACTAAAATTCATTCATTTCTATCCAGTAGTTTTTGCGTGATTGACGAACAAATTAACAGACAGACAGACAGACAGACAGACAGACAGACAGACAAAAATTCTACTGAGTGGATTTTTGGCCTCTGTTATCGATATATTAACGCACCCAATTAAAATTTTTCTGAAATTTTTCATGTACAGAATTGACTTTTCTACTCTTTTATTATATATAGAGATAGAGATAGGATTTTAAGAGTTTTAGAGTTTTACTTTAACTATTCAACACATATTATTTTCCACCAGGGAAGAAACTACGTCTGCACTTTTCACTCGGAATATATCATGTTATTTGTCGAAATTGATGGTCATGCAAAAAAATTTTTTTGAATATAATTTCTAATCATTCTGCTGAAGGGGAATCGAACCCAGAAATAATTACGTTTACAGTCGGCACGACATGGCGCTACTACGTTACAAGGACCTCAAACAGTACTTTGTCTAATTGGACCTGGCATACGACAATATTGTAAATATTAACGTTCTCCTTTGTGGACATCGACCTTCTTATCGACACCTATAGCGAGGTACTTCCTAGCTGTGTCACGATGACGTTTATAAATAGGAATTTATAGTACTTAAAATAAATAATACATACACACATACATAAATTACTTTTTGGCAGCTTCACGCTTTTTCTAGGAGGGTAGTCAGGGAAGACTTAGTGTCAAGATATTGTGTCCCCCAATTTCGAAATGGAGACATTGCGTGTTGAATTGCCAACTTTAACACCACCCTTTGTCTTAGGAATCAGAGCAAAAACGAAAATAGTTTAAATAATATGAATCCCCAGAGTATCCCACTGCGCTACGATTTCCTATATTACTTTAAAGATAAAAAAATACTTACGGATCGGTGCCACCAGCGAAATAGTATATAACGGTGAATATAACATATATAATGGCGAAAACAACTGTATGATAGAAGTGCAGCAAACGTGTAGGTTGCCGCGCCGACATGAAGAGTATTATCATTAACACGCTATTAACCGCGTGTATGAAGACGTCCAGAACAAAATTCACAGCAAACTCCTGATCTGTAAATTGAAGGTTTTATTTCTTAGAATGTTTCTCATGAATTATAAATGAACTAGCAACTCCTCGAATCTACAGCCGCGTAAACAACACTACTATAGTTAGCTGTTTTGTATTTTCGACGGCCCGCGTACTAACTTAGTACCGCGTACTAAGTTAAGGCGCTTGTTCATACAACGTTCATCCCTTATTTTAGCCTTTTAGGGGTTTGTTGCAAATATACTAGAAAGCTTATGTTTGATCTTGCGTCATCAATTATCTTCGTTAGAAAATTTTTCATAGAAACCTTCATCCCCTATTTATGGATTGATATTTGAGAAAAGAGCAGCCTATGGCGACCGCACGGTCGACGGGTCTACTCGGTCTTTTTGAAGCCCACCCAAATCATGCAGATTAGCCGTGAAAGCGATACAAACAAACAGTGAGACAGATTTTCGCAATTATAATATTAGTATACAATCATCTTAATATTTTTATATATACGCATTTATTTGGTTTATATTCTCCACATTCCGTCTACTTTTTATGACAGACACTGTAGGTATAGTTCACGTAGACGAAGTTTCGGGCAACCACACTTTATTATCATATAACGATAAGTACTTACAACATATTTTCATAATTAGTATTCTTTTTTAAATATTTCATTTTAGTAGTATACAAATTATGATTAGATACTATAATATTAGAAATATGACAAAGCATTGGTAAGTAATCTTGTAATTATGAGTCATTAAGTGTGATATCTATAATTTTTATACAAGTATTTTTTTACAAATTGCTACATATTTATATGTATGTAAAGCAAGGAGATAAAGAAATTCTTAGCATTTTCCTCATTAATAACAATAATTAAAAAAATGTAAAGGGTTTATTATTTAAGGTTTACCTAATATGGTTTTAAAGCAATTTTTGATACTCAAGAAGATGTTACGATACAATTTCTTATACCCCTACATTTGCTATCAAATTTTAAATAAAAATATATTCGCTGAAGTCAGACAGGGAACTACATATAGTTTTATATTTATGGATTATTTTTTATAACGTAATCTTTTAATCGCACTATATAATTATATAAACTACATAATTGTATCATTTATGCGTAATGTCAGTTAATAGTTTTTGTTCTAATCATTTCCTTACTTGTACAAATAATCAGTATTCAGTTAATTATCGTTTTTTAATTATCTCATCTTGAAGTTAATAACTCGACTAAACAATGCATGCGTACATGCTTCATTTGCATTTTTTATTAGATACTATTGCAAAAAAATCATACGCAGCTTCATGCTTTTTCCCGCATTACAGGGTCGCCAGGGAGAGCGTAGTGTTAAAAATCTTCATTTTCCACTTTTTGCCCGATATCGAACATTGCGTGTTGACTGAAGGGAAACAAAGCAGTTTTTAGGTACCATAGTGGAGAAAATAATTAATGAAACATAATCATTCCTCTGAATGGGAATCGAACCCAGAACCAGTAGTGATGCTTACAGCCTGACGCTGTTTCATTGCGCACAAAATATCCTCATTAATACTTACTTTCTCCAGCTAAAAATATCCAGTAAAAGATTGTGATGAAAAAAGCTAAATTTATTGCTATTGAGTATATAATCCAGTAACATTTTATATACCATGGGAGGCCAAATGCAGCATCTGTAAAAGAGTAAAAGATTACAGTTTTATAAACTACGTAAATTTTGTAGAATTTTGGAAATAGCATGATAAATATTAATTTATTTGAGCATTCATATTAAGTCACATAATTGACAGTAACAATATATAGGTGACTACAATAGTTATGTATATGGTAATTAGTATGACAACAAAACATTTAAATTATTCAGATCTAAGGCGAATATTTGATCGATCAATTGCTTAAATCTATTGCTAATAATAAATGCAGCAGGTTATGCACATTGCAATATGTGCATAACCTGCTGCATTTATTTGTTCATGTCTCGTAAAATACAAATAACTTCATAAAAATAACATATGTTTATGAGTTTTTTTAAACTATAAATTCAATAAATTGATCAACAATTAGATTAATCTTTGATGATTAATTTAATCTTTGGCATGTAGACGTTATACTGTATGCTGTATAAGTAATAAAAATTTATTTGACAAATCCTTTTGTGATAAAATGTATGCTTAATCACATAATTCAGTAGATATAAAATTATCTTTAAGACGAATAATATAGTCATATAATATATAAAAAATAATATTTTGTTATTTAAGGAAACTAAAACGCTAATAAATGTCAGGATAAAAAGACAGAAAAAACGGATTCAAGAGTTCTTTACTTTCTAATATGACATAAAGTAAAGTATATGTTATAAAAAATATTTACTACTTTTCATAAATAAAATAATTTTAATAAGTATTATTTACAATTTTTCTTACCAATTGGTCCTTTGTAGTAAGCCCTGGCCGATATTCCAAAAGCAAAACCACTGGCCAGTGTCAGAAAGATTAATCCCCAGTGGGTCATATATATAGGCCAAAAAGATGCAGAAACATATAATGCAGTGAGAATAAAAGATGCGAGTAATATACCAATGCAGCCCAAAAACAGTATTAGTCTCAAAAACAATAAAGGTAGAGGCGACCTATTTTTTTGGAAAGCGCTTATGTAAAAATCAGATGCATCTTCATATTCTAAACTAAACATTTGAAACTGAAATTGTTGTTTGAAATATTTTATTATTGCACCCATTTTCACTGTCGTAAATTGTTCAGTTAATTTAAAAACGCGCGCCGCTGTGCTCCGCTGCCGTTTCGCGGCGAGTCTAATACTATATTGTCCCAAACGTCTCTGTTTTATCACAGATAAGATTTGCGATCGATGTGATAATACTATGAGTATTAGTCAGTTTCAGATACATCACATAGGCTCTGGTAGAAATTGATTCTTGGTAGGTAATATTAATTTTCAATGGCTGTCGTAGTTGTTCGTCTACTTAATTCTCGTAAGTTATAATAGTTATTGAAACTGGACAGAGTTGACCAGTCAATTTAAAACATTTAAAAGTTAAATATTACCCAACTTAAAACTTAAAGGTCATTTTGGGATAGGGTCTGATTGCAAATATGAGGTTGGTGTTCGTTGTCCATTCGGAGAAATGAATAATATAGTAAATATTAATTACACTTCTTCGTTGAGATTGTTCTCCTTCTGGTAAGATAAAACGCGACGTTGATTTTAGCTGACATGCAATGTTCCAAATTCGGGTGGGAAGTTGAGAATCTTATAATATAGACTTAATACTAGTTATACAGGTGTGATCTGCGACTGCAGTACGACGTCCTAGCTTAACGGACTCATATACAAAAGCATAATCCGATCAGTTCTCTTATACGGTAGCGACTTTATCGCAGCTTGCAGCAGAAACGGTCAGAACGGTCTAGGCACAATCTGGAGCTGAGGTCTGAGGTCTATATACGTAGTTACGCGAGCTGACCGCATACGTAACATATTCATGGTACTTATTCCTGGCAAGGATGAGATTATCAGTAGAAGCTGATTCAGAGTAGATTACAGATGAAATAAAATATAATTAATATGAGTAATAATATTATATACTGTACGGAAACTATTGAAATTATACCTATATGTAAAAAGCAACACTTTTTTGATTATTTTTTTGAAAACAGTGGTCAATAATTAAAAATAAAATGTGAATATATTATAAAGATTGACTAACTAATATTTAAAAATCCCGCTTCAATAATAGGTAAGTGGAAGAATGATTCATAAAATGCTTTAGTTAAATGAATATTTCATATCAGTTAATGCGCTACCAAATAAATCTTTACAAAAACCTTCAGGTCATAATTATTCTGGAATGTTAAAGAAGATTATTTATATATGTTTACGATTGTGTCTTGAGGCCGCTGTGGCGCAGTAGGACAGCGACTGACTGTAAATGTGACGGGTGATGGTTGTGGGTTCGATTCCCACTCGGGGGAATGATTATTGTATTATTTTATCTGCTCTGCAGGATCTGATTATCTTGAGTGGGTCTGTCTCTTTGACTACCCCGCGTTGCGACACAAAACGAAGCCGCTTTTTCTATATATATATTTGCGACAAACTATCGTATATATAAGAAAGTTAAAACAAAATAGATATAGATAGAGATAATGCATAAGGAAAATGAAGCAAATGATATATTGCAACTTAGTAATTTTAGTAACCAAATATTGAGGCAAATAATTATATATTAGAATAGTTATATTCTAAATATGTATTTATATATTGGAGAATAGTCACCATTCATTTTAGCCATATTCTCATTATTAATTAAAAAATAATATAAAACAGTATCCATGTGTATGAGACTTCGAGTATAAACTGAAAAATTGCGTGGATGAAAGTGATATGTCATACGTATGAGATTTTTTTGTGTGAACAAATAATAAACTTTAAAACCCATAATAAGTTTATTAAAATTTGCTATAAAAACTGATTAAATATAAGTTATTATTCAGTTTTTTTTTGACATAATAATACGAAAATAATAATAATAACAAAATTCTATACATTCCACATTATAATCTGTTATCTATTGTGCTTTATGAAACATGAAATTTGCATGTCATCCTCGTCCATATATGCCCTGTTTATTTATTGCTATATTGAAAAATTATAATCGCCCTTTGGCTATTCAGACACATGTCAAATATAAAGAATTTAAAATGTATCAAGGAGACAGATAAATATCTTCCGCGTACAGCTAATCGTATATTGTAAATGGTAATTAGAAAAACAACAAAATATACGTACAAATTACAATGATAAATGTTAAAACTATTCTTTGGATATGGTACGTGAACGATATACTATAGGCATTTTTCTCTTTATTATTAAACATAACAGTTGCTTAAATAACTTATATATCACTTAAAGATATTACATGTCTGATATTGCAATGGCAAATATTTCAACAAATACAATAATTATTACTTTAAAAATAAACATCACAGTTCTTATTTTAACACAAATTAAGTACTACAGCAATTAAGTACAATTGTAGTTAAATAATCCTTAACATTATACAATAATATCTAATGATAAGCTTAAAATATAAATCTCACTATAACACCAACCAACTATAGGTATACCCACATCGAATTACAAAATAAGAACCATTTACTACCTACTTAATGTCTTTTTGAAAACGGTAACCAGTTTTTGAATAAGCTTACGTAAGGTTTCGATAAAGTTCATTGTCGATAGGTACGTCAATCGTCTACACAAGCTTACTATTCAAGGGTAAATTATGTACCACTTTCACTCATTTTAGCCCAAGTACAGGATTTTATTATTGATTAATTATTTTTTCCTTGAAACAATTTGTATTTTGATTTATATTTATATTTTAATTAATCATATTTAAGTCAATCAATATACTTTTTAGGTTAACTTAAATATTATTAAACTTGTGATTAATTTTCCCTCGACACACTTAATTTCTGATATTCCGAAAAGTTCATAAATACGTCTATAATAATAAGTCTCTAATACTTGTGCGCATTTTATAATTGCACAAAATATTATAGGGATCACAATTATTATTGTCTTGTTTCAACATTAAATTTTGTTCTTCTAATAAATTTATATAGTACTAGACTTGATAGAAATGTTTAATAGTTTTTTTTTGAACGAGTAATTAAAAAACGATTACCATACGCATTTGTGTACATCACGGCCATGAATTTTTCTAACTTCATATTACGTGTGTCATTTGTTGTAATTGTCCAGTATGCACGTCTATTATTACAAATAATTTGGCAGGACACAGCGTGCCACTAATAAGTTTATGTCTATTCTATAATTACATTGAACTGTACTCGTTATTAATAGTACATGCGCTTCTGACGTCAGTTTCAAATGTTTTAATTTATATTCCATCTATGATTGTATAGCATTTTCAATTTGCTTATGCTTCGAATGCATCGTTGTACTGTCCACTTTTGTCTACGGAACATTTTCTTATTATTAAATCACGCAAAGAGGCTACAGCTACTGTAATTATATGCATCAGTGCAAGGAACAGTGCTGTAAGAGTTACTACTACCAATGTTTGTATTGGCTTAGACCAATCAATGACAGGGTAGATGAAAGCGTTGCCCCATCTGAAAAAATTAAAAACAAATTATAATTTTTGGAGTGGTATTCATATAATTAGTTTATAAGAAAAAAAACAGCTTCAAATGTTCTCCGTATGATAGGGTAGTTAGAGAGAACCTATAGTCCAGGTACATCGTCCTCCACTTTCCGCCCAAGATTGAGACATTTTGTGTGAGCGTTAGTCACAATTCAGTACAGTGCTTTGTCTAAGGTATCAGAGCTAAGAAATAAAAATAATTGTGATATCATTACTCCGAGTGGAAATCGAACCTACAATCAAGTGCATTCCTAGTCAGAAGCTATCCCATTGCGCCTTCCCGGTTCTAGGTTATAAGAATATTTTCAAATTGAAATACCTATGTATTTTTGAGAGAGACGTGCTATTCAGACATTTATAATCACTCTTAATAGACTTTGCTTATCAAATAATAAAATACACTTTTATATTCCTTATTTTGGAGCAAAATGAGATAGATTTACATGAACTTCAATTTCTTCTTCTAATTGTTCGGTTTATTATGCAAGGAATGATATAATAGGTTGCCCGCACTCTACCTCAACAGTCAATGACTTCAATATTAGTATTCAGTGCGAATCTGACTAACTTATCTAACTCATCATTTTGATTATTGTGTTCGCCTTGGCTTAAGGATAATGATGTTTCTAACAAACAAGAAGGCGACGCTATTAACATATATAATTATTTAAGAAATATTTTTTTGTGAATGTAATTTGTCCTTAGGTTGTTTTAATTAGGCTTAAAATATTATTTTACTTTCTAATAAAGGCTGTTCAGACTGATAATTATGATAAATGTATTTCCGTTACAATGAATGTATAAAGAGATTGTGGAGGTGCAGTGACTTAGCGTTTCACTGTAAGCGCTAAGCTTGTGGGTTTAATTCCCATTTGGATGAAATATTAATTGTATATTATTTTCATTTCACCGCTTTGGTATAGACACAGTGTGTAGTTTCGTCAAGTTTCGGTTTTAGGCAGAAAGTTGAAGACGAAGCGTCAACAGCGTCAATTTCTCTCTGGATGGTGTGTACATTGTTTTTATTTTCATGTACTCGTAGCTCACACCATTTTGAAAGTTAGAATAATGCTAGAATACATTTGTAACATATCGATAAATGTAAATTCGTATTAAATATGTGTAAACCAACAATAATACTTGGTTTCTAAACTTATCACAGGATGGAATGTTTCTACACCATGTAGTAACTTCCTAAGATTTATTTATGCCTTTGTTTCGGCACGAATTCTCATTGTGAGTACAATACGAGTACGTAATATTGCGTAGGGTTATTGAAACCTATCCGATTGTTACTTTTTGCATTCTACTAGCGGTAGCGGATTTTTAGTGTAACCTAGTTTTTACGGCCACATATTTTTAGCGTAATTTCATGTAATCCGTATTGACCTATTTTTTTAGCGTCAGTCTGTATGAAGCATAAATCAGTGTAGGCAGAGGGAACCTAGTGTTAAGACACTCCCTTTCCCATTTTCACGAATTCTGCAGCCATTGCGGGTTAACTGGCGGAGCTCAACGCCGCGTTTTGCTTTGACATGAGATCGAAGTAAATGGAAATATTGAAGATTCCAAGTGGAAAGAATTTTAAAAATATATATTTGCTATACAGTTTTTTTATTTTTGTACATTTCATTACTGTATTAGTTATACACTCAAATTATCTGCTTAGAAATGTACTATGGGTCACTTTTCTTTGGATATACATATGTCTCTTCAACACTACAATTTTGGAATAGTTCAAAATTATATAAACTACAATCACGCTTTTTGACAACAGATTTAACTATTTTTTGCCCGCTCATATTTAAAAGTATACATTTTTTAATGGTTTCATATTTGTTAATAATAAATTAACAAAACGTACGAACCTACGAACTCCATTACTAAACAATATGTTTATTATAAAAATTTTGTTAAAATAGGATGTATTACGTATCTTCATCGTAGAAATTCAAGAATAATAAAGATATATCCAAGATTTTTTCTATTAAAAATTATAAAAACATTTTACTTCCGCTTGGTTTATTCGGTCTCACATAGGGGAGAGTTGCGATCATTGGACCGGCTCTTTCATTGGACCACCTAATTATTTCGAAAACTATGATTGTCACAAGGAGTTTAAAACGTTGCTTGGCAACAGTGCCGCGCCCGATATCCCCCTACCAAACCTCAGTTTGCTCGCAACGCGTTGCAAGTAATGAAGTAGGCACCTGTGTTAGCGGAGACCGTGATATAAAAATCGAGTCATCTACAAACTGATGTAAGTAGTATTGTAATAATTCTTTTTGTATTATTAAAGTAAATCAGAATAGTAAATATATCTACGCTTACAGAGAGTATAAAATTTTAACATAATTTTGCTCGTTATTTGATTTCCGCTTTCATTCTGTTACCTGTACCTTGTTGCCATCAATGGACCACAATGGTGACGCCATCATTGGACTGGTCCAATCAAAGAAACTTAGAAGTCATTCACTTATTTTCACTTGGTATAATACTAACAAATAATTTTATCTGTTTGACTATTATAATATATGTTTAACTATTATAATATAATTGATATTGCAAATGTAATATTAAAGTTAATAAACAAAGTTATACGACTGTTTCTTTTTATATATGTATACATATACATACATACCTTTTTACTGTAACTACATTTTATTTCTATGTTACAGAATGTCAACAGAGAAAAACAAAAGAAAATATTGTTCTTGGAATGAAACAAGCATGAAACTTGCTATAGAATCTTTGAGAAAAAAAATATCGGATTAAATGAAGCAAGTCGAATCTATGGCGTTCCAAAAGCCACATTAAAAAGAACCAATAAATAATAAATTTATATTAAAATTATGCAATCATTTATGATTATTATTATTATTATAAAAACTTTTGAATAAATTACTTTGTGTTTCATTTGAGTCACCTTAATAGAACCGATACTACTTACTCTACTAAGTCCAATCATGGCAACTTAGTGGTCCATTCAAGGTAACGGTGGTCCAATGAAAGCAACTTTTCATTGAAGAGTTTCTTTACTATACCTTTAAAACATCGCAACTTTCATCATTAATAATTTATATATCATTAATTTACATAAATAGCTTTACTGTCCAACAATCGGTTTTTATTTATCGGTGATATTGCATGAGATATAATGCGATAAAGTTAAGTGGTCCAATCATAGCAACTCTCCCCTATTATATTATTAATATGACGTTTGTGATAACCCTACAACACTATTCTATAGAAAAGGTCAATAACAAACCACTATAATTAATTCTAATTTTAAAATATGCAATTTATATGTGTTTCGTAATTTATTTAGCCGTCTAGATATAACTGTTTAGAATCTGTATGCTAAGGTCGAATATTTGTAAAAATTTTTTAACATAACATTTTTTGATATACAAATCCCCAGTGCTCGGGGCCATCGGCATACATCTGACTGTACGCGTACGATTGGTTGTGGGTTCGATCCCACTCGGGGTAAAGATTATATTTAAATTATTTTCTCTTCTCTGGTAGCTGACACAGACTGTGGCGATGACTTCTGCCACTCAAGTCAACTTTTAATAAAAACGTATAAACACTCTTTGTATTTACTCTATGGTTTTATTGAACGTATTAATTAATTTATAAATTTGGTCATCCTGAAAATATTAAGTTTACTTTAGAATAGAAACTGTAGTTCTTTTTGCAATACATCTGTACACGTTTGAGTTTTGAACATGTTCAGATTTTTTTCATACATTTCATCACTTCTAAATATAATGAAATATTTATTAATAATTAAGGTTGCTATGAAATTTGTACGTTAGTACCTTGCTCTTCTTATAATAATTATTTAAAAGGTCATTAAAAAGCGATTTTTTAATTGAATACAACAACTTTAAATAGTAACAACAGTATGGTAGTACCTACATAAATTTATATATGTCCGAAGATATAAATTATCTTATAAGCTATTTGGACACTGACATTTCTTGTAGATAACACTAGTTATTAAGATTTTAAAAATATTTTTTTCGTAAGCATTACGAGCATAAGCATTTGTATGTCGATTATTACTTTGCGCTTACTTATTGTTCGGTTTGTAAGTATATATTTATTATTTTTAATATCTAATAAATCTATTATATAATTTTAAATTTTTGTATAAAAATGAATTGTACGCTTATCACAATTTTATTGAATAATTGCAAAAAAAATGTACAACCGTTTTCAGACCCAAGAGATACGGATTCGTGTCCAGCTACGTTCATTTTTTTTACGTTCCTTACAAATGTATCAATAAGTCATGTTCTAAGTGTATCAATAAATGTTGAAAAATGTTATAACTATTTATTATTTTTAATTCTTTGTATAATAATAAGAATAACATAACCACAGTTACGCTTAAGTAAAGATATATTTATACCCTCTAGTTATTTATGTACGTGTCCACGTTAGCCTATTCAAAAGGTCTTTGCAAATATGCACAAGAGCCTCTCAACTTAAATACAAACAAGGTACCTGTTTATCGTCAAAATGACCACGAATGTGTAAACAGTAGATACTAAATATTGTGTCTATATCGAGTGGCATTGAGATTAGTTTGTGTGCGTTTAAAGATAAATTAGGGTTTATCGCGTTAGAGCTACGAGTACAATAGTTAAATGTTTTTAAGGTTTCAGAAAGTTTATTCATAAATAATTTTGTTCTAACTTCTCCTTGTTTTACATCACAATTAAGTGAAAAGAACATGGTGATAAAATATAAAGTTAGTTTTTAACTGTCCATCTGTTTTTTTATGTATGTTTTTTTATGTATATAAGGTTCGTAGCGTAAACCAGACTCTCTCTCCAGTGTCTCTAAGGTAATTCGGCGAGTTGATTTCGACTACGAACATGAATAATTTTCCTAGGTTGTTACAATTTTAACATACAATTTTATTAATTAACATTTTATTTATATATTCTAGGTTTTTAACATACTTAACATTCTACCGTGCTCCATATCAAATGGCCAATATCACTCAGGATCTAATGTGCACCCATGGATGTTGCGTACGCCCTACAAGCAATATATGCTGGTATATACTCATCCAAGGGGGCAGTACGCTCACTACGAATTGAAAACATCAAGGTAGCACCCGTTCCACGAGACTTAAAAGACCCTCTTCCTCACGTTCACTCAAGAGGAGAAGGAATTCTTGATCACTCAGGGATACGGTTTAGAAATGCGTTCAAAAGTGCTGACGATTCATGAGGCCCAGGGTCTAACCACCAGCACAGTTGTAGTAGTAAACACAAAATCATCGAAAACACAGCTTCACGATAGTGTCTCACACGCAATCGTTGCGATAACGCGCCACACCAGCAACTGTTCCTACTACTGTGGTGGTGAGAACGACGCGGTTAAAATGCTGATAAGAAATGCAACGGGGGCAACGACTAAAGGTATTGTAGAATATAATTTAAAGATGGCCATTAAAGATAGGAAAGAAGCGGTCATATCCTACACAATAGCGATAATGCCGTCATTTCCCACTCCTATCCTTGAATAAGACATTGTAATATTAATAAAATATATAAAAAGAAATATAATATCAATAAATATTAAGAAATATGTAAAAGATAGAAATATCAAGTCATATTAATACTATGTAATATATAATAATAATAATAATAATAAACCCGCAGGGCAGCTTGTGGCGAGCTGTTGGGGAGTGGCGACCCCACGGACCTGAGACCTCCAGAGGGGAATTGATATTTATCCCGCGCCTCTGGCTTGCCTTCGTTGGCTGGCAGAGAGCGCAAGAGCTATATGCTCTGAAGGGTGGAAGTGCTCAATCTGCGTAATAGCGGGGAAACCCGCTCACGAGCGCACTTGTGCGTTCGCGATGGTGAAACCGGTGCACACCTCTCTACACCCTTAGCCGACCACGCCGGTGTTGCGCCCGAGGCACTACGCCGCTTTGTGGGGGCCCATCTAGTGGGAGGCGAGTCACCGTCCGTCAACCATTCAATTTGAGACTGTTGAAATGGCGGACGTCCGGTAGTCTCATACAATAGCCCAGTATTCAGTCCATCCAAACTTCATTCCATAGCCCCAGTTTAGTTTTCCACATTTTTCATAGTTCCTACGCATTAACCGGTGACCATCTCTGAGCAATTACCTATGGTTACTCAGAGATGGATCCCGGCTGATGCGTCACAGTAAAATGTTTTATTATCTCTAAGGGGCCTCTACGTGTTGGACCTGTGTCCCCACGCAAGCCTTCCAAAGGACCGGGTTCTTCTGAACCCGAGACATCCTAGAGGAGATACATAATAATAATAAACTTTATTGAAAAAACACAATGCTAACATAATAGATTAAAACATATGACACAATTAACATTCTAAAACTTAATTTATACTATTACAATGTTTTTCATTGGTTAAGGTGCATTATGGTTTTAGCGATTTTAAGATTTTGATTATCTTTATAATAAGATGTAAGTTACATTTAATATTTAACAGATTAAATTAATATTGAAAGAAAACTGGACTCTCTTATGGTATATTTTATAAAGTTAGATAAAGCTTACTTCGTTTAAAGCTCTGATATTGTTCATGAAAAAAGGAATTTATATATAAAAAAAGATTATTTTAAAAAAAGGTACAGATCTTATATTCGTAGTGGTATAAATTAAATTGTAAAAAAAAAAACGTACTTAACAATGTTAATAACTAAAGTTTATTACTCTGTATCTGAATATTTAGAAAAATAGAAATGTATGAAAGTGATGTGATTGGAAGGTTAATTGTCAATTGTATTAAAGAAAAAAAAATATTATTTTAGATTTTAAAAGAGCAACTATTGAGTTTCTCGTCGGGAAGCAGCCGGTTCAACTTCATTTTCATTTTCATTCAATAATTGAAAGTTTGCAAAATTCTATTTGAACAAAGATTTATTTTTGAACGTAAAAGAGTCAAAAGCCCCTCTTCCTGCTGTTTCTAACTTGAATGAATAAAATAAGTAAACAAAAAAAGCTAAGTAACTGAATCATAAAAACTAAGTAACAATAGAAGTGCCCAGTAGCACACTTTGAGTGATATTTGGGTTAAATAAATATCGATCTGTCTAGAATGATAGTTTTTTAAGCTTATTTTATTTTCGGTATGTATGCATTGACCTGAAAAGGTCAAATGCCAAATAAATATAATATAAACTCTATGTAGGTATTACTTTTTATCGTCATTTAATGCAAATTTTTAGAATTATGGACTACAACTACAAACTAACAAGTACATTTAAATTATTATAAAAATTAAATGGACAAAAAGGAGTCTGTTATTATTAATCCAAAGATCTACATATTAATTTCTAGAGTAAAAACTTAAATCTATTAACAACTCAGAGTTCAGAGTCGATCATCAAGGAAAATTCCACAATAAAATTGAGATAAAAATATCACGACACAGAAACTTCCGGGTATCAATGAAATTGTAAGGAAAAATGAGAATTTTTAACAGTTGCTATAGCTTTTACTTTTTCTTTTTTTAATTTTAATTTATATTCGTGGCGCAGTGGTGCAATATCCTACTATACACACGATAGAAGTAGCTTCGGTTCCCACTTTAGGGAATGATTGTACGTTATTTTTATTTCTAATAAATAAAAATATATAAACTCTCTGATTACGGAAAAAGTGTGAAATTGTAGGGTAGGCAGAGATAACCTAGTGGTTAGAGGCACCCATTTTCTGTCGAATTTTGGAGGTATATATTGCGGTTCTTCTTGACATCTGCGTCAAGCGTAGAAAATGGAAATAATAAATATTTCAATTCCTCAAGTGGGAATTGAACCCATAACCAGTCGCTTTTACAGTCACACTTTGTGCCCCTGCGCCACAACTGGCGTCATAAAAACGAAAACTTTGTTTATTTATAAGTACTTACGGGTCGTGTCCTCCAGCAATAAAATAAGCCACGGTGAACAACAAGTAAGCCAGCGAGAAGTATAGAGGTTGCATAATATGAAGAAGACGGCTGGGATGCACAGAGAATATCAATTCTATAAACATCAGTCCGGAGTTCATGCCGTGCAACATGATATCCAAAATTGGATTCGGTGCGTAGTTCATCTTTTTCCCACCTGCACCTAAGTAAATATTTAAATTCATAATTATTAAGTTGTTTGGTATTTAACATTGTAAATAAAAGTATTTATAGCAGACCTATGGTTTCATATCTTAGATATAACATTTGGAAACGATTCAATACACTTTAAATAGTACATGGTCATGGGCGCTTAAGAACTTGTTTTGTGAACCAGTAAAAACTGTCGCATGTCTTAAACAAAATAAGTCGAATGAGTCTACGCGAGATGCCAGACTCTAAAATATACAAAAGAAATAATTATTTTTGAAAACTATGCCCGATGTATACATCAAAATCACAAAAAATATTGATATTGAACATAATTTTTTTTTTGCCGAATTAAAAAACATACATACCTAACATTTTAGAATGTATTTAAATGGCCAAGAGATTAGTTAAAAAAAAATGTTTGCTTAACTTCATGGTTATTATTTTGTATTATAATTGAGGAATGTTACTTACGAGCTCTCAGTACTGCCCAGTAAAATAACGTGATGAGGAAAGCAACTGGAACGGTAATATTGTACAGTACCCAATACGTTTTAACGTACCAAGGTAGACCTTGTGAAGTATCTGTAAAAGAAATACTTTAGTTAAATTAAATATAATTAAATAAAAAAATAAGAAATATAAAAAATTGAATGTTTGCAATTTGCCTAAAAATATTACACCTTTATATTGCAAAGGAGTCTTTATATGTGTCCACTTCCTTACCAATCCAAAAAAAAATACGTAAGGCCATGCCTAAGTTAATGCAAACAACACATCACTTTTCATAGATTATGTAAATACAACCTTTATCTTGACCTTATGAAACTATTTATAATTGTCATAATAACATAAAAATATAAATATTCCACTCGAGATCCTTTGTTTATTGTATTTAAATGTCGATATATAATCGAATACTTTTGCAACGTACTCGTTATTGCGTAATTGATACGAGTTAATATTCTGCAAGGTCAACGAACCTGTTATTTATAAATATGGTTATGAAACCATAATCAATAACTATTATAAAATAAACAAACATTTTTTAAAAAATAATACCATAAGATATAGAAGAACTTTATCAATGTGTAAATAATCCTTTAACTGGTAATTTACAAGTGTTTACCAACTTGTGTATTTTTACATGATATAAAGTATTAAGGCATGCCTTTTAAGAACTAGTCAAGGATGACATGTTCACCATTATTTATAATTATGGATCTAACCACCGTCATTTTAATTGATGTTAATTGATTTAAACGTACCGTAATGAGTAAGAATCTTTAGTCAAGTCTATGCCAATGATTTATTTTGGTAAAAATGTTAATATGTATTGCAAAAGTCTTTTTGAAGTTCCTTAAATAATGTATCCATTATTATTATGTCATAATATTTAAATAAAAACAAATTTATAAACAAAAAATAAGTTACAAGTCAATTGTTAGGTATATGTAGGCAAAAGATATTTAATTCTCCTCACGCATGATGACATCTGTCTTCCGCCGACATTCGAAATGACCGTATACAAGGACATAACTTTGCCTTGCACGACTAAACAAGAATAACAAAAAAAAACCATTTCGTTTTAAAATTGTACAAACAATTATTTTTTATAAATAACTACTTATATAATATATGCAAAATATTAATATGTTCTAGAAAAAGTGACACTTTCAAAATAATAATTCAAACAAGCAATATATATGAAGTCATCTTAATTATATTAATAAGGGTAAAGTTTTATATGTTACGAATAGGAGTTTTTCGTTTATTAAGACGCACGCAATGTGCGTGTTGGATGACAGTTTTTCTAACCAGGCTGTTAATAAACTTTATTTCAAATTTAAGTATCAGACCTGGGGGGATTTGGACTTATTATTTTTTATACACACTTATTTTCAGAATTATAGTTAAAATAAAGAGAACATCATCTATGAGGCTAAGTAAGAAATGTAGGCATACAACTCGACAATGTCATGACATAACAACTTTTATCCAAAATGTATTTAATATATAAATAAAATAAATAAATATAATGAAATCAAATGCTTAACTTATTAAGTATCATGTTTAAGTTGAAAATGTATATGTAATAAACATAGAGCGAACGGATACTGAATTAGCTTATCAATTCAAACTAGTGAAAATATCAAACGGTATATTTCGTAACTCGCAGTATTAATGATTAATTGGTTTTGTAATATTACCTTGCCATGTGCATATTCCACTAATCGACACTATTTCACGGTCAACAAGGCTTTATTTTGATTAGCATAACTTTAGAATGTTTAGATGATGCAAGGTGTGAATGTTTATGCAGATGAATTCAACAAGTATCATTGTTAAACATTTTTAATAAACGTATAAAATTTCGAACGTAGTGGAATTTGAATCTGCGCCTCTTGGAATCAGTACAAGAACTCTGACAGCTAAGATATGCGTTCTACTACTGGCTTCGTAGAAATTCTTATACGCTATTTACAAATTACACCTTTCCTAAAAAAATCAATTTCCTAAGTGTGTGAATAACACTAAAAATGTTTAAAAATAGCATTGTTCTTTAAGTCTTAGCTTTACTCGTTTTCATACATATCCCACATTGTACAGTAACTCTAGACAGAAGTTAGTGATGAATTCATTCCGTTCTCTTCTATTTTCGCTTAATACGACACTAGATAAAAATTGTAATTGACTAAATTAGGAGTAGGTACCTATTCGTACATTATATAATTTAGGTACTGCAAAAAAGACAGCGTGAAATCAGTATAAAAAGCATGAATAATAATTATCCTTAACTTTTTGATTTATAATTAATTATTCTCATATTCATATAATTTCATATATACCTATTTAACCTTTACATATAAGTATAAAAACTGTAGGTTTAATATATATTTTTTTTAATTGTTAAAACATAAGATATTTAATGAATGCTATTTTGAATAATTTTCATTAGGCACTTTATTTTAAAAATGAAAATGTAAAAGTTAGAAATTATTTTATTAATCCAGAAAGATTACAAGCAATTTGTATTTTGCTACCTAGCTAATATATTTCGTGTCCAATATTCCATCTGTTCAGCAAATAATATATATCTATCTATATTATAATAAAACATAACAAAGTGTTTGTACATTGAATATAGAAGCAATGTTCATATATTTTGTTGTCTTTCTCTTTGTCTGCTGTTCGTGTATATTTTTTACTTTGCTGGACAGATTTAATTAAAACTTTTTTTAGTGCATAGTTTTTAACCGTGTAATTGACTTAAAGGAGTGGAACACCTAACGTGGGATCACAACAGATCAACTAAACTATAAGAAATATGTAAATGCCGCATTAGTAAAAACAAACAAATATGGTAGGCATTTTTCATTACCAAATAAAAGTGAATGAATTCAAATTCAAAATATACTTTATTTAAATAGACTTCTGCAAGTACTTTTGAATCGTCGAATGAATATAAAGCTGGTACTAACTCAGAAGGCAGTTCTCCTGAGAAGAGCTCATTAGTTACTCTTCATAAATATAATAGTTGCAATTTGATAATTAAATACAACTATAGATAACCAACACTCTCTCACTACTCAAATCCTATACATATTACTTCCATGCATTTTTATCCTTTAAATACCCGTCTACAGAGTAATAACTAAATAGCTTTATTTATTATTATTATTATTTTACGTTGACTTTAAATTTTTACTGTGTACAAACCTAAAATATGCTGTAGAAATTTATTACAGGCTTATATAATCAGACCAATAAAAGCTTTACGGTGTCAACTTGGCGTAGAATTAAACATCACCCCACGGCGGAACAGTGTGACAGCGACTGACTAAACGTTTTTAGGTGTGTATTCCATTCCTACTCGACGGAATAGTTATTTATAAGTTCTTTTCATTTTCCTCGTCCTTTTTTTCCTTTTGTAAGGAACATTAAGTCCCGACATTCAATAAAAAAAATCGAACAGAAATTAGAGAACAGAGTGTCACTAGATTAATTTTACTTATCGAGTATAATTTTGGGTCAAATTTTCAATGTGAACAGGTAGCAATATCAATAGTACCCATAACACAGTAAAAAAGTCTCTAGTCAAAAATACAGAAGTAGAAACAAATAAGAATTTACTGGTTTTATTAAACAATGTTTTTTTTAATTATCCAGTTGTATATGACTGTGTATGTGTGAAATGTATATGACGAATTGTAAATGATAACTGCACAAAATTATAAATGATATTAGACAGTTTTGTATAAAGGTTTAACAAAAAGAAACTCCTCGCCAGACGTAGGCAGAGAGAACTTAAAATTCAGACCCTTCGTTCTCCAATAAAATTACTATCTTTAATATAATTAATACACATGCTGACGCTGGGATTGCTATAAGTAATGTGCCAATAAATTTTACGAAACGAATGGGAACGAGCTGGAGCTATTTGTGTGCTGTAAGATTGTTGCGATGTCGCGTTTTACCCACGTGCTCTTTATAGATATAACATAACATGTTACAGCGTGATCTATAACAAATCTTTCTTTTAGTTATATGTGTTTATGAACAGTCATTTTGAGGATCGATATAGAAAGCCTAGTATAAAAAATCTCATGTGACAATGGCGCCAAACTTAAATATGTATATCATATTATGTTCTATATATTTTGATTTTTAACTATAAACAAGAGGTTCTTTTTACTAGTTGGAACTATTATAAAAGTAAACGAAGTAATAGTACAAAACAGCTTACCGGAAGGATGTCCACGAACATTCTTGATTGCGACCACAATGCCAAAAAGTGATTCTAGGAAAATCAGAATTAAGCCCCAGTGAGTCATGTATAATAAAAACTTTTCTCGAGGTCCCCAAAAATGTGCGGTAGACCAGGAAATGATGACGACGGCCCACAGGAAAATTGGTATCCGCCATATTAGAGGCGATAGTCCGGCGTGCCAAGACCTGCCGAAAAGTTCTGCCGGCTCGTTTCCTTCCTTAAGGGAGGCAGTACAACAAGCATAGCAGTTAGCGGGCGCTTCCTCTTTCCAGTTTTTTACTTTTGACATTTTATTTTTTTTCTACTAACTATTCACTAGAACAACAGTAAAACTTTTCACGTTTTCAGAACTAGATATTGGGTTAAACTTCTTTGCCAATACTGCTGTTGCTTCTGTAACGAATGAAATTATATTATTACTTAATAAATCTTATGGGAATCTAATCTAAGCTACAATCCAATTACAGCCTCGTACAGCACAATAACAGTATCTATGCAACCTTCACCCAAAAAAAATGAATTCGGCTAACTTGAATATGTATTGTGTCTATGTGTGAACGGCCGTGAGAAATGAATTATCGTATCACCGCAACGTTTGAACCGCGAAATCAACTCCTTATAAACATGTAAAGTTTTTCTTCTAAAACATAATAAATCTTTTTTTTTGTTATATAATACAGTAAGTAGTACGTAGGGTAGTTTTAACAATTTCACTTTAATACTAAAGTACCGGAAGATTTAATATAAAATTAAACGTTAATACCTTGAACCAAGCAAAGAGTAACTTATAAACACTATAGACAAATTACTGTTTTTATAACAATATTAAAAAAAAGTTTAGCAAAGTTCCGGAGGCAAAATAGTTTAACAAGTACTAAAGATCAGTAGCTTCGGCGACATGGAGACGACAACCGGTATTGATCGCTGTACCACTGTCTAGCGAAGACGACATACTCTAGTTAGTAAAGCTTATCGTTTTTTCAAGCTATTACAAGCAATGTTCGTAGTGTAAATAAATATAAAATTTAATACCTTTATTTTATATGCGTCGTAAACACGTATAAATGCATGTATTGTTTATATGTAAGTACTTACTTTCAAGTTTAACGCCTGTTGTCGATATATCAATTAAATTATATTTACACTTGAACCTTGCCCGTTTAGTAACTGTTATTTTTAGTACTGTACCTCTATCAACTATTTTATACGGTTTTTTATGTTCTAATACTATAGCACTGTATTTAAATCACGAATAAAAAAGGAACAAAGCAAAAGAGATGCCAAATACCTACTAAGCAAGGTACGTAATACACGGCTACCTTGTTCAGGATGTCCGTTCGAATAAATTGAAGCGGTTATTGCATATAATTATAGTAACATTTATTTATAATACTTTTCATTGAAATTCCTTTGGTAAACTTCGCGTGCTATTGAATCAGTCTCTCAATAGTTTCACGGCTACTAGAAATCGAGGAAAAGATATTACGACTGCAAGGATGCGCGGTGCAATGCGTTCTTATTATTAAATTAAATTTCTTAATAAGAAAATCTTAATATTCAACGATAATTGGTATGTAAATATTGTAATAAGAAATAATGATTTACGAGGATTTAGCGGTTTGAAACTGCTTCCTTACAAATTATGGGCCAGACATTTGTTTTTTTTTTCTAATATCTAAAATTATTTGGTTTTAATAATTTCTATGTATATTGGTTGTAAAAGTATCAGTTTTATTTAAAAAGAATATAAATGTTTCCTTTACACGGAATTTAAACTTTAATAAAAAGCAAAATTAAAAATTTTGAAAAAACCCACGACGGTTTAATTGTAATTGAAAAAGGATAAAATAACTAGAAATCCCCCGCCTAAAAGAATATATGTAACGAGATGATGTGGACAACTTCGTCGGAGCTGCCATTACTTTAAGTTTGCTAACTTCTCCTAGGTTTTCATGCTGTTAAAACAGGTTTAGGAAAAAATTAATATATTAATATGAATTTACAGTTTTGAACTGACATTCCTTTTAAAAACTTTAAGAACGAAATCTATACTGTTAGCTACTATATTTAAAATAGAGATTACAACTGGCAGCCCCCGACGAAGTTGTCCACATCATCTCGTTACATATATTCTTTTAGGCGGGGGATTTCTAGTTATTTTATCCTTTTACAATTACAATTAAACCGTCGTGGGTTTTTTCAAAATTTTTAATTTTGCTTTTTATTTTAAACTTTTTAAAGTGAATAGATATACATTATATATTATTACATAATATCGAAATACTTTATATTAATCTTCATGCAAATCCAAAAGAAGTTATAAACCAAATGCTTTCTGGTTATCAAATGCTTATTGCAGCGCCTGGCAGATTGTCACCGTAACATTTCCACGAAACTTAAGTCTAACCAAATCAGTGAAAATCACAAAGCCCACTAGTAGTTTTGATTTTGAACAAACTAATTTATACTGGAGTGCCCCGTGGTAGTTCGTGATATGGCATATAAAAACACGCAGCAATTAAACCTGAACCTATCACAGAAAACCGCATCTAAATAGGTTTCACACAAAAAATAAAAGCAAATGCTTACTGCAGCGCCCTCTGGTGAGGTGTCACCATGACCATGACATATATACGAGAACACGCGCTAATTAAGCCTGATGCTATCTTTGATAACTGCATCCAAATCGGACTTGTAGTTTTAGCTTTGCATAATTAAATGTTTAATGCAGCGCCCCCTGGTGAGTTCTTGACGTGAAAAAAAAACCTAAAAACTTACACCAAGTAAAGGTAACTCTAATACTGAAAACTCTGCCCAATCGGACTAGTAGTTGTGGTTTTGCATTAAATATTACAAACAAATGTTTACTGCAGCGCCCTCTGGTGAGTTAACACGATAAAACATATCCAAGAACATGCACTAATTAAACTTGAGCTTATCATTGAAACTGCATCCAAATCAAATTCGTCATTTTATCTTTGCACAAACAATGTTTTACTGCAGCGCCCCCTGGTGACTTGTCACCGTAATATAAATTTAAAAACATGCTCTAAGTAAAGCGGAATCTAATACTGAAAATTCTTGACAATCGCACTAGTCGTTTTGGTTTTACACAAAAAAATAGAAGCAGCTACTTACTGCAGCGCCCCCTAGAGAGTTGACACATACATGAAAATATGCACTAAGTAAACATACATGACACATATATGAATATATGAATATATGCACTAAGTAAACTTGAATCTATCATTGAAAACTGAATTCAAATCGGACTCGTAGTTTTAGTTTTACACAAACAAATGTACTTACTGCAGCGCCCCCTGGTGAGTGGTCACCGTAACGCATATATGAAAAGAAGCACCAATTAAACTTGAACCTATCGTTGAAAGTTTCATCTAAATCGGACTAGTAGTTTTTGCTCTGCATAAACAAATGTTTACTGCAGCGCCCCCTGGTGAATTTTCACCGTAACAAAAAAACAAAAATCTTAAAATATGCATGAAGTAAAGCTGAATCTAGTTCTGAAAACTCTAGCCAATCGGATAAGTAATTTCGGTTTTAGACAAATAAATATAAGAAAAATTTTGGTTTTACACAAAAAAACTCAAACAAATGCTTATTACAGCGCCCCCTGATGAGTGGTCACCATAACACATATATGGAAAGACGCACCAATTAAGCCTGAACCCATCCTTGAAAGTTTCATCTAAATTGGACAAGTAGTTTTTGCTCTGCATAAACAAATGTTTAGTGCAGCGCCCCCTGGTGAGTTTTCCCCGTAACAAAAAAAGAAAAATCTTAAAATATGCACCAAGAAAAGATAAATCTTTTTATGAAAACTCTTTTTAATTAATCGGAGCAGTAGTTTCGGTTTTAGACAAATAAATACAAAAAAAGTACAAACAAATGCTTACTGCAGCGCCCCCTGGTGGTTTGACACGATAAAACATATCCAAGAACATCCACCAATTAAACCTGAATCTACCACTGAAAATTTATTGAAATCAGACTATTATTTTTTGAGATAATTGAAAACATTCGTTTTCACGTAAAATGCTTACTGCAGCGCCCCCTGGTGAGTTATGGCAATAAGACATATCTAAGAACATACGCCAATTGAACCTAAACCTATCATAGAAAACCGTATCAAAATCGGACTTATAGTTTTGGAAATAATTGACATAGTAATTTGCACAAACACACAAACAAACAAACAAACAAACAAACAACCTCTCACCCCAAACACATATACAGTCGCCGTTCCGTCGCGGGTAAAAATTAGTGCCATAATTAATTTGCTAGTCAGAAGATCAAATGTTATTATAAATGCTTCTATATTATATTTAAATAAAAATAATTAACCATAATTAAATAATTGACTGACTGACTATTTATGAACATTTGTTTCAAGTATTTTTTGTGTAAATAAACAAAAATAAAGCGAGATTCTTAATTGGGTGAACCATTGAGAATTCAAGGATTTCAACAAAAGTTTATTAAGCGTTGCTATAAAAAAATGAATTTATTAAGGATATATTATATAAAAATAATAATTCGTGTCATCATTAATATTAAAACGTAAATGCATACTTTTGTATACATATGTATATTTGGTTGGCTTAATGCCAGTATAGTCATTTATAATGCATAATAAATATTTACTACTATTGTATAATTATTAGAGATTTTGAATTTAGTGTTTTTGTTAAACCGATACGATGATACCTAAGAGAAGTATCAATTAATTTATTTAGCTTATTATCATTTTACAAATAACTAAGGAGCTTAATAATGTACGTAAATGTACTTTGCATTATCCGATATGGTTTTACAATTAAATGAATGAGATTAAATGTTTAAGTGAGAGATTGTTTGT